>JADRCD010212856.1:0-15771 GCA_019843815.1 Montemys delectorum
TATCTCAATAGAACAGTTTCCTTTTGTGGCATTGGTGATGGGACCTCTGTGGAGGACTGGGAGATTTTGATAATAGTGGTCAGAGAAACATGGCCAGAATTTTTAGTAAGAGAAATATAGTGAGTCTTGCCAAGTCAAGGATCCCTTGGCAACACAAGTCTGAACAAGGAAACAAATACAGTGATGTATCTGTTATGATTAATTCCAAAAGAAACATTTTCCCATCTTCTAGCGGGGCTATGTATTGAATTAGGCTGAGTTCTCAGGGAAGCAGGAGCAATGCAGTGGTTCTGAGAATCATAGTTCTTCTCAACATGGGATAGAAGAGAATAAGATTTAGCAAATCAGGTTAAATCAGGAGGGGTGGCAGATGGATTAAAGTGGGGGTGGAAGAGAAAGTAGATGGCTTTCAAGCTGCTAAATAGGTATAGATACTACATAAATGGGGGAGAGAGAGAATGGGGAAAGAGAGCACGCCTGATTCTTATTTGTTAAATTTTGGGTGTTGGTAGCATCAGCATAATTCTTACAAAGCCAACACAGAGCCTAGTGCTTTATTCACAGGAGACTGAGCATATTGATCCTAGCAGTATATCCAACTCCATAAACATGATTATCTTCTTCTAAATGCATTGTGGACCACATACAAACAACAATAATATGTACAATACCTAGTACAAGCAAACACAGCAAGGTATTTAAAAAGTAGCAGCATAATGTATGAGAGGAAACAATTCAAACTATAAAAATCGCATAAAAACCTCAACAGCCTTAATTATCTTGGGACCATTTCAAGTGTGGGCCAATAGTCTACTCTACTGCAGGCTGTGAAGGCTTTTACTTCCTACAAAAAAAATGACTTTCAGACTTGATCTAGAAAAAAATCATTCAGTACATTTTGGGGCAGGAAAGTACCTAATTATTTTACTTACATTGTCTTATTTCATTCTCACCATGACCCATGCTGTGATTGATTGGTCTGGACCAGTGGTACATGTCTGACTGTTACACCCAGTAACAAAGTCAACAAATGATTAAAAACAGAAGTAACAGGTGTTCCTTGTAAGGATGGAGGGAGAAAAAGGGCAGATGTCGATGTGCCAGAACCTACAGTTTTGAGTGGCTGTTCCAAATGCTAGGGGATGAAAACCAAGTTGGGGCTGTCATAGTTAGCTGCAGCTGTCATTTTGACATAACCCATAGTCACTTGAGAAGAAGGGATCACAGTGGAGGAATTGTCTAGATTAGATTGACCTGGGCCATGCCTGTAGAACATTTTCTTGATTTTAAATTGGTCTGGGGGTGGAGGAGGTTTAACCCACTGAGGACAGGGTTATGCCTGAGCTGTGGGCTTGGAAAATTTAGGAAAGGTAGTTCAACTAGCCAGATGGAGTGAGACAGCAAGCTTCTTTCCTTCATGGACTCTGCTTTACTTTCTGCCGCCAGGTTCCTACTTGATTTCATGTCCTGACTTCCTTCCATCAGTGATACACTTACATGGAAGTGTAAGCCAAATAAACTCTTTCCCCAGGGTGCTTTGAGTCATGATATTGATCACAGTAAAAGAAAGAAAACTAGGGCAGAGATTCACCTGGTTGGGGCTTGAGTGGATAACAGGGCACAGGCTAGGGGACAAAGGAGTCTGGAGTGGTCTGAGTCTAAATGCAAAATATCATTTAGTCCTTCTTGCTATTTGTTTCTTGACAGATGTGTAGTAGTTGTACCTAGGAGAGTGGAGAAGTTCTATAGAAAAGTACACTTGTCTGCATCTTCTCCAGCCATGTTCATTAGCAATGGATAGCAGGAGTTGTGCCCTTCTTTCTCTAGTGACTTTTTTATGGATAGAACCTTTGTAGAAGCCAACCAGAGAGAGGTTCTAAGCACTGTGCTTGACTGGTTGCTTTTCATAACAAGCAATAGGATGTCCTTATATCAAGTACCTCATAGGCAATACCATTTGGCTTGTTTCATTTTGTTTTGTTTTTGTTTCTTTCTTTGAAATAGAATTTCTGGCTTGAAACTCATGATGCAATCCAGGCTGGCCTCAGATTCATAGCAGTTCTCCTGTCTCTGCCTTCTAAGTATTGAGATTGTAGGGATGAACCACCCATGTTCCACTTAAATACATGTGTGTTAGCACCACATAGATGTGACTTCTTTGTTTTAAAAAAAAAGTTTACTGCTTTCAGTGGGATAAAAGATACATATTCTATAGTTAAGCATACCTGATGCTCTTGTTCTGGTTTTAGTTTCCAGTACTTACATGGAAGCTTACAACTTTTCTATAACAGTTCTAGGGGATCAAGGACACTCTTCTGATCTTCATGGACACCAGACACACATAAAGTGCACATACATGTAGACAAAACATTCACTCATATATAATAAAAATAAACAGAAAATTTATATCCTGTAGAAAGTTCAGTCTTATAGAAATGGGGGCAAGGAGGTACAGTGAAAAAGGTGAGGACAGATGGGGAAATGGGGAGGACTGGGAAGAAGAAGAATCAACCAAAATAAACTGTCCATGAAACTTCCATTTGGAAATATATAACACTGTAATTTAATTTAAAAAACTCACTAAATTAAAAAGAGTAAATTTAAAAGCATTCAAATTTAGGCGTATTTTGTGTTATAATTTAAAACTGTATTAGTCATTTAAAATCTTGTAACAGAGTTTCTTTCAGAATTCCACAGAAAACATTGTTGGAAAATATATCTTAGTTAATAAACTGACATCTAGATTTATCACCTACTTCTTTAAGTATAATCATATGACCATATCTATTGCGACTTTCCACAAATCATATATTCTGTGATATAACTTCAAGACTAACAAAATCTTCCAGGGAAAATAATGCAATCATTATTATTTTAAAAAAAGCAATCTCAGAGCATTGATGCTTAACAGTTAATAAACAACTTTCCATTGCAAACAACTTACAGATGGGTAATAGTGTTATATTCCTAATGAGTTGATTTGGCCATTTCATGAAGATAAATTTTTGAGCGCTGATACTAGAATCAAATATTACATAAATTGCATATTTGATGCCTATTTAGATGAATTCCTTATATTTTAAAATTCATAGGTTTATGTCCACACTAAAAATGGACAATGTTGCTGAGTGTTCATACCCTTGTGAATACAACACATTATAAACATTAGTATTTCCATTGGTATAATAGGGTACATATGACTTTAACCTTTATAGTTGTCACTTACAATTAGTAAAATTCCCAGAAAGTTGGGAATCTCCCCCATTTTATTCATAGTCTCAAGAGTAAAAGAAACTGAGCAAAAGTGACATTCTCCAGGGTCATATCTTCTAAGCTTTGGAGTCAGTAATTAGCTTAAGGTCTGCCTGGCTGCAATGCTTGCATTTAGCTTCTAGGTTATACAATCTCACCACACCACAGCTTCTAGTCCACCCTCCTGGTGACATCTGAAGATTTCTAACTAGAAAATGACAAGTGGAAAGTGTCTAATATGTGTTTGTTGACTCTCCCCTTGACTGTACCTGATCATTTTATTATTTTGTAAAATGTGGCTAACATGAAGTTGTAGCAGAGAAAGAAGTCTTAAAGATTTTGATTAGAAACGAATATATATTCATTTGGATGTATACTTAGTCAAATATTAGTATGTGGGTGTTATATTGGTATATGGGACAGTAGTGCTTTAAATTAAAAGAGGAAATTTCTATCTTAGTCTTTTGGGATCCACATTCAGTTGACTCTGTGGCTATGATAATTACTTAGTGTTTTCATTTCCTCCTTCTGCTTTTACTCATCATTTATGTTCTTCAAAGAATTACCAAGGGCGTGCAAGGAGCCTGGTTTTATTTCTCAGTGATTTCAAGCAAGCTAAGGCTTAATAAGCTTGGCATGTGTGACTTCCTCTAAGCTCAGAGGATTTATGCTTTTAAGACCTTCAGAACATGGGAGGGAGGAAGTATATTTTCCATAGGTTTCCTGGTCTATGCTTGACTTCTGAAGCACATGTTGCCGGTACAAGCAGATGTTGAGTTCTTGGGTATTCTCCAACAGAGCAAGGGCAGAGGACCAGGGTTTCTCTTCCTGGGGATGGTGGAAGGACAAGAAGGAACATGAGATAATCAAACCTGCCTGCATGTGTCTGTGAGTTACTACCTCTGTTTTTTGTTTGTTTGTTTGTGGGGGTTTTTTTTGTTGTTGTTCCAATGTCTATCTTTTTGCTTCTGAACAAATTTTCTGTCCCTCTGTTTCTCTTTCTCTCCTCCCTTGGTTTATACCCACCACCCAAAAGATACCTTTCTGGAGACTTAGAAGAATACAAGCTGCAGAACTTGTAAGAGAACAGTCTATGTGTTCTTTAAACTTTGGAAAGATAAGCACTTGGGTTCTTGTTTTCTGTAGAAATGTGGATGGTGGTGTCGATAATATAGTAGCAGTACTTTCTCTTGAAGGCTCAGCTCCAAAGTTCTTCCTTCAGAGTCAGCCCACGGAAATGGAAACTTCCTGCTTTGACATTTGTCTGCAGAACTTTGGTCCCTGGTGATCTCACCCTCTTAGCTGTGCAAGTTTAAACTGCATCAATCATTGGTTCCTTCTACACAGTACTTTTTCAGTCTTCCTGAAAGCTGAAAAGGGGACTGTAGGTTCAATCATCTTTCCTTTTCCCTCCTTTTCCTCTTCCCTTTCTCCTTTGATGTCTCTCTGTCCTTCCCTATCCCTTCCTTTCTTCCTTTCTCCCTTGCTTTAGTGCTTGGAATCAAACGAAGGCTCTGCATGAATCAAGAACTCAACCATTCAACTAAAGATGCAGCCTTATGATCACATAGGTTTTTGTTTGCTTGTTTCAAGACAGGGTCTTACTGTGTAGTTCTTGCTGTCCTAGAACTCACTACATAAACAAGACTAGCCTAAAATTCACAGAGATCCACCTGTATCTGCCTCCTGAATGCTGGGATTAATGGTGTGTGCCACTATTCCTGGCTGATCACATAGTTTTTATTTGCATTGATTCTATACTTTTGTATTATTTGTAGCACCTCAGAATTAAACACTGGATGAACTTTTTTTTTCTTTATTCATTTTTTTAAAATTTATTAATGTTTACTTTATTTACAATATCTCCTTTCACAGGTTCCCCTTCACAAAAAAATAAATAAAATAAAATAAAGTAAACAAAAACTAAAACAATCCCTTGTTCTCCCCTCCCCTGTTCACCACCCAGTTTATTCCCCTAAACTGGGGCATAGAACCTTCACAGAGCCAAAGTCCTCTCCTCCCATTGATGACCGACTTGGCCATCCTCTGCTATAAGCATGCTGCTGGAGCCATGAGTCCCACCATGTGTACTCTTTGGTTGGAGTTTTAGTCCCTGGGAGCTCTGAGGGTACTAGTTAGTTCATATTGTTGTTCATCCTAAGGGGCTGCAAACCCTTCAGCTCCTTGGGTCCTTTCTCTAGCTCCTTCATTGGGGACCCTGTACTCAGTCCAATGGATGGCTGTGAGCCTCTACTTCTGTATTAGTCGGGTACTGTCAGAGCCTCTCAGGAGACAGATGTATCAGGCTCCTGTCATCCAGCACTTGCTGGCATCCACAATAGTGTCTAGATTTGATGATTGAATATGGGAAGGATTCCCAGGTGGAGCAGTCTCTGAATTGTCCTTCCTTTAGTCTCTGCTCCATAGTTAGTCTCTACAACTCCTTCCATGAGTATTTTGTTCTCCCTTTATGAAGGAACAAAGTATCCACACTTTGGTCTTCCTTCTTCTTGAGTTTCTTGTGGTTTGTGGATTGTACTTTGTATATTCTGATCTTCTGGGCTAATATCCACTTATGAGAGAATGCACACCATGTGTGTTCTTTTGTGACTGGATTACCTCACTCAGGATGATGTTCTCCAGGTCCATCCATTTCCCCAAGAATTTCATAAATTCATTGTTTTTAATAGCTGAGTAGTACTCCACTGTATAAATGTACCACATTTTCTGTATCCATTCCTCTGTTGAGAGACATCTGGGTTGTTTCCAGTTTCTGGCTATTATAAATAAGGATGCTATGAACATAATGGAGTGTGTGCCCTTATTACATGTTGGAACATCTTCTGGGTATATGCCCAGGAGTGATATAGCTGGGTCCTCTGGTAGTATTATGTCCAATTTCTGGAGGAACCACCAAACTGTTTTCCAGAGTGGTTGTACCAGCTTGCAATTCCACCAGCAATGAAGGAGTGTTCCTCCTTCTCTACAACCTAGCCAGCATCTGCTGTCACCTGAATTTTTTTATTCTAGCCATTCTCAGAATTGTTTTGATTTGCATTTCCCTGATGACTAAGTATGTTGAACATTTCTTTAGGTGCTTCTCAGCTATTCAGTATTCGACAGTTGAGAATTCTTTGTTTAGCTCTGTACCCCATTTTTAATCGGGTTATTTGTTTCTCTGGAGTCTAACTTTTTGAGTTCTTTGTATACATTGGATATTAGCCCTCCATCAGATACAGTATTGGGAAAGATCTCTTCCCAATTTGTTGGTTGCCGTTTTGTCCTACTGACAGTGTCCTTTGCCTTACAGAAGCTTTGCAATTTTATGAGGTCCCACTTGTTGATTCTTGATCTTAGAGCTTGAGCTATTGGTGTCCTGTTCAGAAAAATTTCCCCTGTGCCTATTTGCTCGAAGCTCTTCCCCACTTTCTTTTCTATTAGTTTGAGTATATCTGGTTTTATGTGGAGGTCCTTGATCCACTTGGACTTGAGCTTTGTACAAGGAGATAAGAACGGATCAATTTGCCTTCTTTTACATGCTAACTGCCAGTTGAGCCAACACCATTTGTTGAAAATGCTGTCTTTTTACCACTGGATGGTTTTAGCTCCTTTTTCAAAGATCAAATGGCCATAGGTTTGTGGGTTCATTTTTGGGTCTTCAATTCTATTCCATTAATATACCTGCCTCTCACTGTACCAATACCATTCAGTTTTTATCACAATTGCTCTGTAGTACAGCTTAAAGTCTGGGAATGTGATTCTACCAGAGGTGCTTTATTCATTTTTAAGGAACATTTCAGATCTTGAGTTTCTGGATGAAATGTTAGTCTAGATTCTGGTTCTACACTGTTTGTGTACCTCCATGTTTGGGGGCTCTGAGAGGAGGGGAGTGGAGAATATCTTATCTCCTCTTTGCTTTGTCTTGCTTATGATCAACACTGGAAAATCTGTTACTTTGATCTAGTCAGAGGATCTATAATTTTCTCCATCTACCTCCCAGCCTCAGTGGAAGGAATAGAAGCCTCTCTTGGTCCATTCTGTATTCTAATATATTTCATTAGACAATTGGGACAAGTAAAAGGAATAGTTTGATCTCATAGTTTTTCCCCTACAACTTCATAAAGCAAAAGGCACAAATTTAAATTTAAAAATAAAAGATATCAAAAAGGCTTTTCTTTTCTGGCTTGAATTCTTTCTTTGTGAATACCTATCAGTAATTCTCAACTCGTGGTCCAGAGGGAAATTGCGGGACTTTCTTGTCACCTCTCCTGACAGGTGGAAGGAGACAGGGAAGCCCATAAAGAATGTGGTGTTTACTGTGACTGCCAATCCTACTCTGTTCATAAACCACAGGCACAGTGTGGGCTCAGAACAACGGAGTCCTGGTTCAGAGGAAAATCGACACACTCAATCTTGCTGATGAACTTGTTCATGGAGATCAGAAATGATTTGCTATGAGAACTCTCAAGGTCCTGCTGTTAAGTTATTAGCATAGTGTGCAATGCTAGATCACTTTGGGCTGGGAGTTCTGGGAGAGCATTCTCAAGGGCTTCCTCCATTGCCTGCACATGGAGACTAGACCAGGTGCTTTTAGGACTCCATTTTCCTTTTGCAGGCATTTCAGGTTTGAATAAATATTGCTATTTATTATTCCCAAATTTAGGGTTATTAATTATATCAGCATAAACCTAATTTATGCCATCATAAACAGCGATAATAAATGCTGCCAACTGCTAATACCCAGCTCTTGCCAACTGTGTCTGTAGTTGATGGGTTTCCCCACCCCACTTCCCAGAAGTATTAAATTAAAAATGAGCCAATGTTGCAGAATCATTGATCAAGTAGGGACTGAGGCTCTTGGGAAAATGTGTTTGTTTTGTTAAATGTTTTGATCCTTCATTGGCTGAATAAGTTCTCATGTTTGACTGCATTTCAGTGCTACTTCCTTCTTGCCTCCCTCTCCAGCACTTTTAGAGGGGAAAGAAATGGGATCAGGGATGGCAGGGTAGAAGGAGGTTCGGAACATTATTCTCCTTTCTCAATACTCCCTTAGAGATGTGTCATCAAGGCATGCCAAACTCCTAACGTATTCTTTCAACAAATCCTTAGGAATCTTTACAAAAAAATTCTTAGGTACTATATAGATGCAGTGTTTCAACCACCATTTCGTTTACCTTGTATCTAGTGAAATATAAACCCTCCTAACATTTATAAACAGTTCTGTGACTGGAAGTGGGAAGCACAGACCTCACACCCTGCCAAAACAGAGGATGCTTTTGGAAAAAAAAATGTTATTTAATCTCAGATCTCATTGGGAGGGCATCTTCTTTGTGAGGGGAGGAGGAGCCCATTCTGTTTCAGAGTTCCAAAAGATCACATTGCCTTTCTCAAGGAGAACAATTTTTTTTTTTTATCATCCTTTGTCATGTTTCCTGTTTTATCTCTCTGTGGTGGTTGCAGGGGTAGCACAGTGTATAATCCCGATCAGATAATCAAAAGATCCTGCCTGAGGTCAAACTCGACTTCCTTTCAGCAGGGTGGTTTTGGACCAGTTACTTAACCTCTCTACTCCTATTCCTCCAGCATATTACAAGGTCACAAGCCCTACCCACTGTGCCTTACCTGCTTAGTGTCATGATCAAATATCGCAGGGCTTTGAAACTATGCTGTGCAAAGTAAGAGAGGTTCCATTCACTGCTGTGATGCCTGGATTTCAGTGGTGACCATCAAAGCTTTTCTCTGTGGCTGGGCCAGCCTGGTTTAATCATCTTTATCTTGCTTTTCATTCCTCAGTTTCTCAAAGAGACCCAGATAAGTCATACCTGTATGACAGAAATCACAGAAAGAAGAGATGAGACTGAAGGCATGAAAGGCTCCTTTTGATATATCTAGATATCATATGTAGTATATATCTGTGGTATGAAAGGAAGTCACTATTAGTGGTATTAAGAGCTTGAATTTTAGGAATTTAAACTAATAACCTCTTTCTCTTCTTTATGCTTTGTTGTTGAATGACTTAGCTGGCCCATCAGAATAGACTCAAAACCTGACTTATTGATCTAGAAAGTCAGCCTATCACCAGCTCCCTCCATAAAGGCATCTGTGAGAGTTTTCAGTGTATTTGTAATGAGCCATGTCTTGGGTCCATGGAATCTGTTTTCTCCAGTCTGAAGGCTATATAGCCCAAACTCAGCATCAGAAGAGGCTCAAGTTTCCAGAAAAGTTCTCTTCATTATGAGCCACGGGGAACTTCTCTTTTTAGGACTGGTTATGGAAAAATTACTTTAGAGCCTCACTACTGTATAGTTCCTAGTCCTTCAGCCCAGTGCACAGAAAGCCAGAAACAGCATTTAAACTTTGGTCATGAAGATCCATCCTCCTCACCCTACCTTCCAGGTTGCCTTTGCCTGGTTATTTATCTCTTCTAGCTACCTAGCCCTTCTGAATTATTAGGCTTGTTCCTTCATTGCCCTGTTCTCTTTTTGCAAATATGATCCCATACATCTTCACTCCCCAACAAACACTTGCTTCTCTATTTACAGCTTCCTCTGCTCTCTACCCTTCCCCCTGGCCCAATAACAGCCAAGGAGATAAATAAGATACATAACTCTTTTTGGCTATTATTTTTTTGTTACTCTGCACAGTAACATATATAATAACAAGGAAACAAATCTTATTACTAAAGTAATTACAATAAATAAAATATAACCAAAAAGGGAGCTTCAGGAGGGTGGGCATGTCAGGGGAGTGATTGGAAAAGGATTAAAAAAAATTAATTTAGTAGCACCAGTCACTGCTGCTGTGTTGATATCCCGCTTAGGAGACGGTGTCTAATTAGAGTGGTTATTATCGTGCTTGAAGACACTCACCCTTAGTTGACTTATGTCTTGGGTCTTTAAAGAGGAAATTGGCCCAAAAAATCCCTGGAGAAATCTCCCTGTCAATAATTCTGTGTTTGCAACAGCAGCATTTAGCATGTTCAGCTAGATCATCAACAGAGCTTGAAAACTGCCAGGAATGGCTTGCTATCCATTCTTCTGTTTGCAGATAAACCTCTTTTTAATTGAGGTGTACTCATGTGACTTTAACAACACCAACTGTGTATCACTAAGCACAGGTGATGCTGTGTCCTTTAGTGATATAGGCTAGTGCTGAACAATCATGGTTAAAATGCAAGTGGGCAATCTAATTTTACCTCAATGAAATTTAAGTCCATTTATTCTTATATGATCAGCAGTGGAAATGAAGAACAGTTGTTTTTCTTCATCAATTATGACTAAAATCCTGTGTCTGGTAGTCATCTTCCTAAGTGTTTTTGGTATTTCAGTCATTTTTCTTTCTTTGTGATTATAAATCATATAAGGTCTAATTAGGTCCTAATCTATAATATTTAAGTTATAGTCTAATACCACATGTTCCTTAAACCTTTTGTAAGAAGTTATGAAGTTATTTTGGAGTGTATGACAGATAAACCATCAGAATATATACATATATATATATATATATATATATATATATATATGTATTTGTGAATCTTAGCATCATTCTTTAACAATGCCATATCAAATGCATTTGTTTATTCATTATATGCGCTTGCTCTCCAACATTATTCTATATGGAATAATCTCCATATTTAAAGTCTGGGAAATACAAATTATAGACATATAGTATGTAATAACTTCTCTCTAGCTACTGACATCATTACCATCTTTATTACAACTACATCATCAGATAATAACTGAATAGTCTTTTGTTAATTTATGTTTCAAATGTTGTCTTCCTTCTCCATTTCCCCTCTGCAAGCCCTGATCTTAGCCCCCCTTCCCCTGCCTCTATCAGGATGCTCCCCTACTCACCCACCGAATTTGGCTTCACTGTTCTAGCATCCTCCTATGCTGGGGCATTGAGCCTTCCTTCCCGTTGATGCCAAATAAGGCAATCCTCTACTACATATGCAGTTGGAGTCATGGGTCCTTCATGTGTACTCTATTGGTACAGAGACAAACAGGTAGATAGATCAACGGAATAGAACTGAAGACCCAGAAATGAACCCACACACCTATGGTCACTTGATCTTTGACAAAGAAACGAAAACCATCCAGTGGAAAAAAGACAGCATATTTGGTTTTGGTTCAACTGAGTAAAGTCTTTTTTTTTATTGATTTGTTTTATTGCAATATGATGAGAAAAGATACATAATTTCAGTTTATCTGAATTTGTTAACATTTAAAAACATACTTTAAGTAAATAGAATTACATTACATTTTTCTTTCCCTTTTGTACTCCAACTCCTCCCAGAGACCCCCCTTCAATACCTGCAATACCTTTTTTTACTTTGTCAATTTTTAAATTTCTTTAAAATTTATAAAATATTGTAACAATAAAAATGAGTAGTATAAAAGTTGTTTAATATAAAACAATCAATTAAACAGTCTTATGTAGATGCTTGTCTGCAGCAATACTGAAAATACATGTTTTTCTCAATACAAATTTTAAATAACTCCAAACATATTAGCTGTATATTTTAAAATAATACATCACTACTAGTTTTTTAAAATGAACATAAATAGATAAAGTCTTTTTGTTTGTTTGTTTTGTTTTTAATGGAGTTTAAAATCTTGGCTATTACTGTGGTACAAGACCAAAATAAGAACAATTTTTAGACATTGGAGTTCATTTTAATAAGACCTACTTCAATGCCCCTCACATCACCAAAGGATTTTACCCCCCTAGTAGCTAAGCTAAGAGTTGACAGTTCTGTGCCTTTCCTGCTATGGTCAAAGCTATTTGACTAGAGTGATTGTCTTCATTCTCAGCCCACAGAGAACAGGTTATATTCATTTAGGAAATGGTATGTCTGTTAAGATGGTCTATCCTTGAAGTCATTCACAAACAGTTTTAATGAACAAAGGTTCTGCTTGGAGGGTGGAGCAGACATTAGGTGCGGGTAAGAATCTGGTTCATTGGCTGTGATAATTTTGAAAAGCATTCATCTCAGAAAAAGAGTAACTTATAAAGTTCTCTTCTTCAAAACTGATACAGTAGTTACAAACATCAAGCAAAGCATTTAGTCTCATTCTTTGTTGTTCTCTTACAAGCTACCTCCCAAATTAATTGTTTATGATTTTTTGGCTGTATAAATAATTTTGAAATATGTAAGCTGTTCTTAAAACCATAGTATAGTGTAAAAACATCAAATAAACAATCCTACTAATAGTGAGGCTGAGATAGGAGAAGCATGGTTTTAAGATCTTTATGTGGGAGAGAGACCATGGCCCAGGCAGCGCGCGTTGTGTGGGTGCTTAGCTCTAGCCATTGCACCCTGGCTGAGGGGCTGCTCACACGACCCTGGAAGCCACTCCCGGCACAGAGCCGGGCGGGCTTCACCAAGGTGGCGCCGGAAGCTGGGGTGCCGCGGTCAGTAAGGGGAGCACGCGGTTGCTGGGGGCGGCAGCGCTGGCCCTGGGCGGTGCGCTAGGGCTGTACCACACTGTGCAGTGGCACCAGCGTTCCCAGGACCTCTGCGCGGAGCACTCGGCTGCGCAGCTGTCCCTGTCCAACTGCCTGCAGCTGACCCTGTACCAGTATAAGACATGTCCCTTCTGCACCAAAGTCCGTGCCTTCCTGGACTTCCACTCCCTGCCCTATCAGGTAGTGGAGGTGAATCCGGTGAGGGGTGAGATCAAATTCTCCTCCTACAGGAAGGTGCCCATCCTGGTGGCCCAGGAAGGAGACAGCTTACAACAGTTCAATGACTCCTCAATCATCATTAGTGCCCTCAAGACCTACCTGGTTTCAGGGCACCACCTGCAGGATGATGTACGGGTAGACCTCTATGAAGCAGCCAACAAGTGGGTGACAGCTGTGGGCAAGGCCCGGCCATTCATGGGGGGTCAAAAGCCTAACCTTGCTGACCTGGCAGTGTATGATGTGCTGCGAGTGATGGAGGGTCTGGAAGCCTTCGACGATCTGATGCGACACTCACACATCCTGCCCTGGTACCTACGGATGGAGCGGGCCATCGAAGAAGTCCCCTCAATCCATTGTGTTCCCCCTACCTGCAAAGACTACTTGCTAGGGGCACAAGACCTGGACTAGCCCCTGGCCATGCTTGTAGGGGGCAGAGTCTCTGGTTCGCCTAGCCCCCAGTTCTCTACGTCTGATACTGGACATTTCTAGGGCCCTTGACACTGAGGACAAGAATCAAACTTACAGCTATTCCATGGGTCAAGGATTGGGGTCACAAAGGATGGTAGCCCCAATCCCAGTTCTAGGGCCCTGATCCCCTAAAGGGACTCCTTGTCAACTCTGCTAGGGCCTATCCCTTGTTGACAGGGATGAGACTGGCCCCTGACCTGGATGAGGGGAAACAAGTCTGGTAACAAAAGCACTGTCTACTTGCCTCCTGGTTCCAGCTCTTCCTAGGTGCCTCTGGGACTATTGTGTTTGTAATAAAGGGAGGTCTGCTGCTCCCCTCTGGCAAAACAAACAAACAAACAAACAAAAAAAAAATTTATGTGGTACACATCAAAACACTGTCAGGTAAAAACAAGCAGAAAGTGTATATGAATTGTACAATATTGGATCTATTTCTCCAATTACCAAATTAGAGAGACCACCAGCTGATAGCCAATAAATTTTCAATTCCTCATACTTTTGAGTTTGAATCGATTAGGATACGTTGGTAATATTAATTTTCATATTAAGAGATATTAACAAAATTAATTGTTATTTCCTTTTGTTGTTGTTGTTGTTGTTGTTGTTGTTGTTAGAGGTGGAATTACGTTTGTGTGGGTTTGTTGAAAGGTTACTTTCTTGCTTCTTCTGGGGTGTAGTTTTGCTCCTTATGTTGGTGTTTTCCCTCTATTATCCTTTGTAGGGCTGGATTTGTGTAAATATATTGTGTAAATTTTGTTTTGTCATGGAATATCTTGGTTTCTCCATCTATGGTAATTGAGAGTTTTGCTGGGTATAGTAGCTTGGGCTGGCATTTGTGTTCTCTTAAGGTCTGTATGACATCTGCCCAGGATCTTCTAGCTTTCATAGTCTCTGGTGAGAAGTCTGGTGTAGTTCTGATAGGCCTGCCTTTGTATGTTACTTGACCTGTTTCCCTTACTGCTTTTAAAATTCTTTCTTTGTTTAGTGCATTTGGTATTTTTATTATTATGTGTCAGGAGGAATTTCTTTTCTGGTCCAGTCTATTTGGAATTCTGTAGGCTTCTTGGATGTTCATGGGGATTATTTTCTTTGGGTTAGGTTCTTCTATAATTTTGTTGACGATATTTACTGGTCCTTTAAGTTGGGAGTCTTCACTCTCTTCTATACCTATTATCCTTGGATTTGGTCTTCTCATTGTGTCCTGGATTTCCTGGATGTTTTGGGTTAGGACCTTTTTGTTTTTTGCATTTTTGACTGTTGTGTCAATGTTTTCTATGATATCTTCTGCCCCTGAGATTCTCTCTTCTATCTCTTATATTCTGTTGGTGATGCTTGCCTCTATGACTCCTGATCTCTTTCCTAGGTTTTCTATATCCATGCTTGTCTCCCTTTGTGATTTCTTTGTTGTTTCTATTTCCATTTTTAGATCATGGATGGTTTTGTTCATTTCCTTCACCTGTTTGTTTGTGTTTTCCTGTAGTTCTTTAAGGGATTTTTGTGTTTCTTCTTTAAGGGCTTCTAGCTGTTTACCTATGTTCTCCTGTATTTCTTTAAGAAAGTTATTTATGTTCTTCTTAATGTCCTCTATCATCATCATTAGAAGTGATTTTGGATCCAAATCTTGCTTTTCCAGTGTGATGGTGTGTCCAGGACTTGCTATGGTGGGAGAATTAAGTTCTGATGATGCCAAGTAACCTTGGTTTTTGTTGCTAATGCCTCCCACCATCTGGTTATCTCTAGTGCTACCTGCCCTGGCTAAATCAGACTGTGGCCTGTCCTTCCTGTGATCCTGTGATCCTAGTTGTGTTAGAACTCCTCAGAGTCAAGCTGTCTCTGTGATCCTGTGATTCTGTGGTCCTAGGCTTGTTAGAGCACCTGGGAGTGGAGCTTCCTCTGGGAGTTATGGTGCAGAGTTTGGACTGCTCAGGGCACTGACCCAGACAGACCAGAAGCAACCTGAGCCACTGGGCTTGCGGAATTCCTGTGTGCCTGGGTCTAGCAGGTTCTAGCAGTTCCCAGAGTTGGGACAGGTGTGTCTTCCTCACCTCCGATCTTCTGATCCTGGGTGTATCAGAGTGCCTGGGAGGGGGGCCACCTCTGGATGTTGTGGGACTGGCTGCAAAATTTGGGCCCAAGGTCTGCTTAGGGCACTGGCCCAGACAAACCTGTAGAAACCAGTGCCACTGTGCTGGCAGAGTTCCTACGTGCCTCCTGCTAGTCCCAGTTACTCCTGGTGTTGGGACAGGTGCTGTGTCTTTCTCACCTCTGATCCTTAGCCTGAGTAAAGTCTTAAATGGAATTCTTATCTCTTTCTCCCTCCCTCCCTCCCTCCCTCTCTCCCTCCCTCCCTCCCTTCCTCTC
>JADRCD010212857.1:0-20000 GCA_019843815.1 Montemys delectorum
TTCCCACTTAACAGACATTTTCAAGAAGGCATGGATTGTATTTATCCTGGCACCCTGTATGTCTGGTATTTAGTACAGGAAAATGACTAGTGACTATCATGTTTTCATCCAGCTATCTGTATGTGCAACTAACTGATTGTACCTGTTAAGAGAAGAGTCCCTTACGCAAGTCACAATTTAGACAAATATATTCAACAGCCCTATAGGACTGTATAAGATAAATTGTAAATATTTTTGACTACATAAATGAAGCATAAAGGAATTTCTTTTAGGATCTGAAGAATATAGTAACATTGTAAAAAAAAATAAGCTAGGGAAATGTGAAGTATAAAATTAATAGGGTTTTGTGGCCAGGATCATTAATGACTCATAAATTGTAAAAAGTTCGTAAATGTACAAAGCAATAACAAGGCCTTAAATTTCAAAGAATTTTATAACTAGAGATATAGCACTCACATGTTCCAGATTGTCTGGGATAATCCATATTTCATTGCTCTCATCTCTTGTCCCTTAAGTGTAATTGCACTTGTCAGAGCATATGTTCTAATTTGGGGCTCAGAAAATACGATTGCTAACTAGAAGACACATTTCATTTATTTTTGCTTGTCTTTCTCATTGTACAGATGAGGAAACTGAGCTCCATAGTGGTTTGCCAAGAAATCAAAATTAATGCAGCAATTTAATTGCAAGCCTCAGAATTATTAACAAGACTTAGGTCTCCTGACTATAAAACTAGTGTTATTTTTTAATTCCTTTATGTTGTAATTGAACATAGATTCCCCTAAAGCTTTTGGTTTGCAAGTGATTAGATACATTGTTTGTAGCATTTAAATCTTCATTCCTTAGGCTAGGGCATCGTGTCCTCATGCCATGGCTCAGCAGTATTGCTTCCAGTCTCAAGCTGTGTAGAGTGTCTACTGTCCTATATTGCACATTGCCTGAATAAAAGCTACCACATATGTTTGGATGGGGTCTTTTCAGGGCAAGAAGAAGGAAGACACAGTGAATGGCTTCCCTGAGGCTGATGGTGCAGAAAGGGGCATAATCGTGGGACAATGTTTCTTAATCACTAGATTCTGAACTCTAACATCAGCCAAGGTGACTTTCTGGAATAAGAAGGACTGTGAGAACATCTGGTAGGGGATGGCTCAATAATGAAGAAGTACAGGGAATACCCATCAACCAATCACAAACTGCCATTCATAAAGCACTCATCACAAAGGGAAAAGGCATATGGAGTTATTAAGGAAAGGCTGGAAGGAGTGAGTAAGTTGAGAATAATTAATATGAGCACATTATGGATTCTGTGGTGCAGTAACAATAATGAAGAGCTTTAAAATTTTGAGCGTGCGAACACTGATGGCTGAAGGACTCATGCAGGTTAAAAACTTGAAGATGAAGGGAAGGGAGCTGTAAAAGGAGAGTGCATAGGCAGGGAACGTGGAGCTGCTTCAAGCACTGAACAGAGGAGGAGTAACAGCAGCAAGGACTTTACCTAATCTGTGACTTTGAGCAAGGCACTTAGCTCCACTCATAAGCACAAGAGCAGAGCTCTTCCATGTCTAAGCCCTCTTTCTAGCTTTAAATTTTGTGATCTCCACTAAACTGTTGCCACTCAGTTTACATGTAGAGAATTTCACTCTTAATTATTAACTAATAAGGTAAAGGTTTATGTTGATCAGATCAATAGGAAATTTCTAAATAGTATAGGATCTGATCCAGAACAGAAGTAGGTTTTTCTGTTTTGATATGTTTTCTGGCTTTTGATTGGTTTGGGGATTTATTTGGCCTTTATAAATGGTCCTGTAGTAATTTTCTAAGCATTGTGAGCTATACCCTATTGATTTTCTCATAATCATTGTCTATGCCACAATAGTGTAAGGGTCAAAAGATAACTCCAGAGAAACCTCCAAGTCCCCACTCCCTTCAGAGGAGCTATTGGAAAAGATGACTGCTGAGGGAGGAGAAAATTCTCTCCTGTAGCAACCTTGTAAGTTACTTGTGCCTTAACAGATGGCCACACACTCATGAATACATGGGCAGCACTAACTTGATTTAGAGGATTGTTAATAGCAATTTTTATAAAAACAACGTGAAGTTTGGAGGAAGGATGAGACCATTAGGGATAACTGGAAGTAGGTAGGGATGAATGATTGTGATCAATGTATATTAAATGTATGTATGAGATCTTGAAAGAATAAAAATAATATTAAAAAAGCTCAAAGAAATAAATAAAAGCTACTGTGACTTACATTAGCAAACGATTGAAATAAACCATGTTGATAATGGAGAATTGGCTCTTCTATAGCAATAATCACACACCATTTCCATTTTTGTGGTTTAACTTCTATTTCTGTTTCCCCCTCTGTTATTTGTCTGTAGCTGTGGATTTTAAGCAATGTCATTTTATAGCTTTTGGCAGTATAGATAATACCCTCAAGCTAATTCTTCTGCAATTTTAAAACTGTTGAACTTAGATTATATGTATCTTAATGCAAAAATAGAAAATGAAAAGAAAAAAGGAAGGAAAGTAACATATGATAAAAAGGAAGAAGGAAGAAAGGAAGGGAGGGAGGGAGGAAGGGGAAGGAAGGAAGGAAGGAAGGAAGGAAGGAAGGAAGGAAGGAAGGAAGGAAGGAAGGAAAGAAGGAAGGAAGGAAGGAAAGAAAGAAAGAAGGAAGGGAGGGAGGGAGGGAAGGAGGGGGGGGGGGGGGGGGGGGGGGGGGGGGGGGGAGGAAACAAGAAGTGTAGACTTCAGAACAAAAGCTTACCTCTGCTACCATCTCTGTGTCTCTTCTTTTTTATTCTCCACAAGGTGAGTCACAAACTAGAACTCTTCTCCTCCATAGAGGGTCAAGAAGTTAAATCTTTTCTAGTACAAAACCAACTCTCCAAAAATCTAATATAAATAGGGCTACACCTTTCTCTGTGAGCACTATCCATAAGAGGTTCTTGGTTTGGCTGGAGAGATGACTCGGTAGTTCACAGCACTTGTTGTTCTTGTAGAAAACCCAGGTCTGATCCCCAGAACCCACAGGGAAACTCCAGACTCAGGGGATCAGATACCCTCCTCTGAACTCTGAGGACACCAGGCACATACGTGCTGAACATAAATACACACAGGTAAAACACTCATATGAATAAAATAAAGTTAACAACTCTAAAAAGTGTTTTAAACTGAAGTTCTTGTTTAATCATAAATAATTAAGAGGCCCATCAACTCTTAATTATTAACTTAATTAATACTAACTCTACCCAGGACTAGGAAGTACCACAGAGAAGAATATGGAAAGAGAAGCCTGACTCAGTTTTCCCCTTCCGTATATTACTGAAGTTCCAGCCATTTCTCCCAATCAAATCTCTTCATGCTTGTTCATAGTTCATCAGATCCAAACATGAAAAATGGATGTATCATCCCAAGTCTTCAGGAGCCTCAAACTGAAGGGCCAAGCAGCATATGAGCTTGTCACCAAGTGAATCCACTGTTCTGTTTTTCTTGTTAATCTGTTCTTTCCACTAGAATATTGGCCATGGCTCTTCTGATGGACAATGAAAGGATCAGCTCGTTTCCTAACTTTATAATGCATACAAGCAGCCACAGAAATGAGGTTAATGAATGCATACAGAGGTATTTTATTAAAATTTCCTTCATGAAATCATGTATTAGGCTAGATTTAGTCCAACAACCTTAGTTTGCAAATACTGGTATGGAAAATTTGTTTTTTGACATTTTAAGTAGTGTTTTTATTTTTCTTTGTAGGACAAATTCCCATGTATGTCGGTCTATGTTTATGTATATATGTAAGAAAGTATGTGTGTGTGTGTGTGAGTGTGTGTGTGTGTGTGTGTGTGTGTGTTGTATTTGTACTATACAAGCCAAACATGTAATAATTTTTCTTGGAAACAAACAAGTATGTATAGTTGATCATTGGCTCAGATTAAACTACAACACTACAAGACTCCAGGGACCATCATTTACAATTCCTTTGTCAAACACTAGAACTCCGTTCAGTCCAAGGTGAATGACACAGATGTACAATCCACACAGCCCTGGTGCTGATGCCATTACCTGAATAACAAGCTACAAAGCAGAAATTGGATAACTGGGCCCAAAATAAAATAAAAAGAAGCAACAGTCCCGTTACCTGCCTACTTCATGAACTTGAAGTTTGCCCTCTCCATCAGGCTTGGCCCTCCCTGATTAGTGGTTTTCCTCTACAGCAGTGTTTCTCAACCTTCCTAATTCTGAGATCCTTTAATATAGTTCCTCATGTTGTGGTGACCACCACCCCCTCACAACCGTAACATTGCTTTCATTGCTACTTCATAACTGTAATTTTGTTACTGGTGAGAATCGTAATGTAAATGTTGGTGTTTTCAGATGGCCTTTTGGAGTTGTCCTGACCCCCAGGAGTCCTGAGAACCACTGCCCTACAGCAATGGGTACCAACATCTATGCCATTCAAAAGGGGCACTGAAAACAGATCAAAGTATTCCATCCAAGTCTAGCTTGGTGACCCAAAGCAGTCTGGAGGTTACTTCCAGGAGCAAGAGTCTCTCAAAGGCAGGTGCTTCACTGAAAACTCACTCTGCTTGGGAGTGACAACTCCTTCATGCAGCTGCATCTCCGGAGCCCACGCCTGTGTTGCACAAAGCTCTACAGGGGATACTCCTCCCCAGCAACTGCCTACTGCAGCTCAGGAAGAAGTCTCAAGAATATTGTAATTTTCACGACTTCCGAGTCTTTCTAGGCATCATTATCTTCCTGAGTCTTAAGAGCCTCCCTCATCCCTTCAAAAAGAAATGTTTCTGTTTTGAGTGTATAGCTACAGCTACATGATCCTCCACAAGCAAAAGGTTCTGGTCTCAGGAAAGAGATACTGTATCAGTCACTGATGTTTAAGTGGAATTTAATGAGTTGCTCCTCTCAGATATGTTTTTACTAAAGATACAGCATTGTTGAGTAGTCTAAGAAACTCTGAGGAGAGACTGAAGTGTACTCCTGAACTCAAGACCTTACCCACATTCTGTTCTTGCTGTGTTCTTATCATTGCATCATTCAGAAACTTCTATGAAAAACTCAGAGAAATGCATACCTATAGTCCAGCTGACCCATTCAAAGTCAGACATTTGACCCTGGCGATGCCAATCATTATCTTTCCCTGGAATATTTCAAGACAGGGCTGAAGTGCCTTTCTCTCTCTGGAGGGAAACCTGTGAGACAGACTGTCACCAGCCGTGTTTGCTGGCATGCACATGAAGCAAGTACCAGAGAATAAAGTCGGCGTGTAGTGATGCAGCAGGAAGAGATCCTCTGAAATGACATTCTTAACAAAATTATGCCTCAGGCTCCTACAACTCCATCTTTCTCGGTTTCTGAGGATGGCCCTTGGCATTTTTCTGATAACATTCTCTAGATTAAGCAAAGATCTTACTATTTGTAACCAAATACATCAGAAAAGCACAGCCCTGTGACTCATTTTTAGTTCCGCTGCATCTGGACACTGTCATTACACACTTAGTTCCTTTTATTCACTCAAATTCCTACTAGCTGATAACAATTCATTCCATTGTATACATGTTATGTATGCTATCCACACCAATGTCTACATGCTAAGTAGCCTTCTGCTCCATGGGCATCTTTGTAGTTACAAAAGTGCTGCTCTATATACATTGGTTATTGAGACAAGAAATTCAATATGAATGTCTTTCTTAATCAAACAGGAAATGCAACAAAGCATCACTAAAAACAGGGAGCAAGCAAGAATATTTCCAAACTTTCAACTTCCAGATCCTACGTGATACAACTGTACACATTCCAGAGAACTATGTATCAGGCAAGCCACTCAAGGGACACTTTATACAAATTTACAATGGAAACATAAACCTCCCCTTTCCTTGTGTTTGACCACTACAGAAAATGCCCAAGACAATCAAGTTATGAGGGAGAAAAAAAGTTTATTTGAGCTCCTGGTTTCAAATATTCCAGTCCTTAATTGGCTTGCCCCACTGTTTCTAGGTCTGTGGCAGACCTAGAAGCACAAGATGACAAGATTGTGTTATAGAAAAAGACAGAACAAAGCAGATAATTGCAGAAGTAAAAGACTACACACACACACACACACACACACATCACCTATATACATGCTACATACACAAACACACCACAGACACATACACACTACTACTCACACACACACACACACACACACAAATATACAAGCACACAGACACACTCATGCACACACATAGCATAGACATACAAACCCACATACACACACATCACACACATACACATACACACAGAGTCACACACCGTTCCCCTTCCTCTTTCCCAGCCTCTGTGGTAATATCAGTGTGGTGGGTATAATAGTTGTAACTGAAAATTCAGTTTGGTCAGGGTTCTGCTTTCCAGTTCCAGATTTGACAACTTTCTCCTGTCCTTTTTTATTCTATGATACATTTCATACATACACCCAGCCAATCAAAGATCACATGAGTGTATATAAATCCACATACTAGAAGGTTTCGGTAAGCCCAGTGGGAAACTCAGGCACTTTTCACAAAAGAGTGTCTCAAGGCTCAAGACTCACTACAGACACAGAACCAGAACCCACCAAGAAACCAAGACCTGCTTAGGCTTGAAGAAAGTCTAATTTTTTGGACCCTGTACTCAGTCCAATGGATGGCTGTGATCCTCTACTTCTGTATTAGGCAGGTACTGTCAGAGACTCTCAGGAGATAGCTATATCAGGCTCCTGTGTACAGGGTCTCCAATGAAGGAGCCAGAGAAAGGATCCAAGGAGCTGAAGGGTTTGCAGTCCCTTAGGACGAACAACAATATGAACTAACTAGTACCCTCAGAGCTCCCAGGGACTAAACCACCAACTAAGGACTATACATGGTGGGACTCATGGCTCAAGCAGCATATGTGGCAGAGGATGGCCTAGTCAGTCATCAATGGGAGGAGAGTCCCTTGGTCCTGTGAAGGTTCTATGCCCGAGTGTAGGGGAATGCCAGGGCCAGGAAGTGGGAGAGGGTGGGGTGGTGAGCAGGGGAGGGGGGAGAGGGAACAGGGTTTTATTTTTGTTGTTGTTATTGTTTTATTTTTATTTTTTATTTTTTGTTTTTTTCAGAGGGGAAACTGGGAAAGGACATATCATATGACATGTAAATAAAGAAAATACCTAATTAAAAAAAAGAAAGAAAGTCTAATTTTAGCCTTCCTTTAAAGGTTGGACACATTCTACTGAGATATCAAGATTTACTATTTTGGATGCAAACAGAAGAGCTGTATCCATCCTTTGAGTCCAAGCAGGGGTAGGGAACTTACCGCCCTCTCCTTCCCTGATGAGCAGACTCTCTCTTTCTTCAAGGAACTGCCCTAATCTGGAATTGTAATGCTTATTTATAGACTTCCAACAAGACCTGCAAGTCTGCTGTGGCTGTTATCTTCCAGCTGGAACACCATCAAGCTCTTTTGAATGTCTTTGGCCTATTTCTACTTTCTTATTCAAATTTCCACTCTCCACTTTAACTACCTCATGTGATAAAGAAAAGTTCCCCACCTTTTCCCCCTCTAACTATCTGCCCACTCCATTATTATAAAGAGGGAATGACAAAGACTTGACTAGAGAAGCAAGGCGAAAGACTGGTTTGGCATTCTCCATTGGCATACTCCCAGTGACCTAAGAGTTTTTACTAACCTTCACCTATTAAAGGTTTCAGCCTGGTTTAGAAAGTGAGTCTTTGAGATACAAGCCTTAGGGCCAAGCATTCTCTCTACCAATGATTTTTCTCAATTTTTCAACCATGTTTCCGCCAGGCAGTGGTGGCACACACCTTTAATCCCAGCACTTGGGAGGCAGAGGCAGGTGGATTTCTGAGTTCGAGGCCAGCCTGGTCTACAGAGTGAGTTCCAGGACAGCCAAGGCTACACAGAGAAACCCTGTCTCGAAAAACAAAACCAAAAAAAAAAAAAAAAAAAAAAAAAGCAAACAAACAAACAAAAAAAACTCTCAACTATGTTTCCAAGGTTATTCTGTGCATTTATAAAGATAAGTAAACATACATACCTTCCTGAATATCTTCAGACTGCCTTTCATTTCATACACATTAGTATAACACTTACACTATTTGTCCTTCTTCATGAACCAGTATAGATATTCTAACAATGTGGAATGAAGCACATGCACTCTGAAGAAATCGAACTCCTATTCACACCTGTGAGCAAGACACATGTGAACAGGAAAATGAAATTTTGTAGTTCCTAATAGGCATACACCTTGTTTTCTCATAATACCATGTGTGTGTGTGAGGGGGTGCATCTAAAGTGTACAGAAATGTAACACTGAACTTTACAGTAAAATAAATATTTATCTGATCACCAAATACTAGGGATGAGTTTTGAATTGCTAAATCAAGTCCACAGAAATCATATATCCTCATACTGATGATCTGTGGGCTTCAGGACATGCTGTGTTTAAATAAGCTTTGGCTGCTAGTTTCTAAGAACTTTTTATTAAATTAGCAAAGAGACAATTCAATGATGGGTTGTTAAAGAAGAAGAGTTGCATTCTAAACTCTTCTGATTGACATCAGGGGAGAATATTCTGTCTTGGTCATAAGCAAACCCCAGAGTAGAGGACCATTAATTTGTTCTGTGTTATTTGTAGTTTCTGCATAGGGATACAACTTTCAGCTCAAAAGACAGTCTGAATGACCAATTTTAACGGGTTTTTATCCTTTCTTTGGAAAAGACAGTTTGAAATCTTTTCTCCTCTGGTAGGCAAATCACTCCATAAAGAACGGCTGTGACATTTATCATCATTTAAATGGACTGGAGTTTCAAAGCATGCTCTGTCCTGGATCTAAGCCCATCATAAATTTTGCATAAGTTTCTTTGTCTGCTCCGAGGAGATAATCTGACCCTGGCCAATGCACTACCTTGGCTTTCCTCTGAAATCCCCCTTCCTTATCCTCCTTTCTCCCTCATTTTAATAGGCTGGCCTTTGTTCTGATTGGTCTGATATGAACTATAGTCCTGTGAAAGTTATAGTATAGCAGTGGCAAGGGAAAATGTTTCTATTCCCTCTTTCCTGTGCTAGTCCTGTGGAACTTTGGATAAATTTCAACCATAGAGAAAAATTAAACTGTTTGGCCTTCTTTTTAAATTTCCCTTCCTCTTCTCAAATCTCCAAAACTGGTCTCCTATTACATCGGATGGATCAGGGTCCCTCAGCATAGGGTGTAAAGGAAGTCTGCATATATTTTCAGAGTCATCTCTGGGATTCATACAAGGCTCTCCATATTCCTTGATACCGAAAATTATTTGTTATAGAATGAAGTCAACATACTCTACCTCAACCTGGCTCTACCGGCAATTTTGGATCAAAGAAATATCGAAGTCCTAGTGCGCAAATTATTCCCCTGCAGACAATATCCATAGGAATCACAGCTTCTTTCATCTCCAGCAGTCTTCAGCAGTACAATCAGCTCAGGAGCATAAACTGTGTTTATTGCATTGAGTTAGAATCTCTGTGTTAACAGCTCTGAGTCTATCTGTCTTGGATAGTCTTAGGGTTTGATTTTGATACTCCATTGAAGGAGCTCCGTTCGCCATCCCAAAACAGTTTGTTCCAAGAGAATGGGTCCCAGTGCAGGACTGCTGGCTGCTTTGTGTTTCTCTGAGAGGAAGACTTCTGTCTTTAACTCTTGCTGTGGCTGAAATGCCATGTGTTAAGGAACGTGGGGTGATATGGAGTCATGAGGTGTGGTGCAAGTGGTGACCTGAATGGTTTAGTGACTTAGTAAGAAAAAGAAGAGAAACAGGAACCATCAGTCAAATCTGGTCTCACCAGGTTTGGCCCATGGGGACTCTGTAGAAAGTGGTATCTACAGGAGGTCTCTCACCGGATGGGGCCATCGGATAAACTTTCTAGACTTCAGAACTGTGCCTGAATAAACATTTATTATTTATGAATGATTCAGCCTGGCAATTTAGTTCTAGTGAAATAAAACAGATGAAGGAGGCTCCCTTGCTAAGACAAAATCAAGGCCCTTTCACCTCTGCCCTCATAACTATTTTCTCATCTCTAGAGCAAAAGCAGTCAAAGGATCTCAGATTCCTTCATTTACCCATAATATCTCAGAATCCATCCAAAAGATATTTCCATCCATCTTTCCCTGTCCCTGAGATTCAGCATCCCCTATAGCACTTCCAAGGCTCAGTCTCTGGTCTTTGAGCCTCTTTTAACCTCTCCAGGGTGAGCTCTCCTCTTCTGGCTTTTGTACTGGGCATTCCCTCTGGGAGACTAGCTAACAAGGTTTTTCCATCTTAATTGCCCTATCAGAGGTTCTTTGTTTTCCTGAGCTATCCCCAGGAGCTCTTGTTCTCAGCTGTTCTTGTACAATAACCCACCCAGTTGTAGTAGCCAATCTGGGTACCACTTAGCTCACAACTGCCACAAACACAAGCATGTTAAAGCCCAATTATACCTGGATATTTGCCTATAGTGTTCTCTTTCCCTAAATACATTTACCATTTAAAATCCCACAGTAATCTCAGCTGCTCCAAATGTGGCAGGAATGGAGAAGATCAAGTGAACCTAGAAATCTTAGATAGTTGCTTCCCTCATTAAGTCATTACAAGGGACATTTGTAGAGCCAGCATTAAAAATCTGATAAACTATGTCATGATATATGTCAAGTTAATATCTGAGGATAGGTTGGAAGAACTCTACATTGAGACATATTTAAGTTTAAAACTCTCCTTATCTTCAGCTTCATCTGTAAATGGGCATAATTATTTCCAATTTCTCTGGAGTAGTAACAATAATATTGATAATATATCTAGTCACTCTTTTACAGGTACTATATCTCATTTCACCTCGTTGGGGTTATTTTGAAGGTATACAGTATATTCTCAGAGGCTTTTCTCTTTACTAGCTTAACAAAGGCACAGTTTGGGAACAAATTTTGAAAAAGTCCTTACCAGGGGTTTCTGACTTGAACATGGAATGGGCTCCATAGGCTCACTCGCTCAAACACTTGTTTGAACATCTAATGGCTCTGTTTAGAAAAGTTGTAGAACCTCTAGAAGAGGTATCACAGAAGGAAGAAAGGCAATGGGGAAAGGCCCAGCCACATTTTTTATTTATTCTATGCTTCTTGACTGTGGACTCAAAATGACTATATATCTCTCATTCTACCTTCATGGAGTCAGATTATATCCCATCTAATTGTAAGCCACAATCAACCCTCCCTTCCTTAAGTGTGTAGTCACAGTAATACGCCAAGCTACAAATAACAACGTTCTTTCTTCCACTAAAACCAAATTTTCCATGTTTCTTTGATTCTTCACTTCTGAAGGTCCCATGATACATAAAAGCCACATCAATTAAATGTTTACCTTCTCCTCCTTTGATCTAACTTCTCTTGTGAGGACTTCAGATGTGAACTTCACAATGGATAAGAACTCTTTCCTCTATTACACTACCCAATACACTGGCCACTAGACACTGACTCATGCCATCAACTCGTGGATGATTCCATTACATGACATTTTGAGATTAAAAGAGTAGAAATCATATTTTCCTCCATTACATAGACCTTCTAGGAAATAAATTCAAGTCTTCAAATATTCCTTGTCATGTCTACAGAAGAAAAATTGAGGTCAAAACTGAGAGAAACTAAAAACAATACAGAGGTACAGATTCATCCCGACACACTACAGTCTATTCAGTGGACCTATACTCCTAGAACAGTAAAATTTTGCCACTTTGAAAGAGAATTTTATCACCGTGAAATAAAAGTTCTCTTTATTTATTTAATTTTTATTTGTATTTATTTTAAAAATATTTATTTACTATTATCTTGCATATGGAGAATGATATGTATGAGTATGAATGTGTCCAGCTATACACACATGTGTATGTACAGATGCATGAGTAAGTGGAGGGTAGAGGTCAACCTTGGGTGTCATTCTTCAGTTGTAATTCACCTTGATTTTGATGTAGGATCTCTCACTGGGGCATGCAGCTCTTCCCAATTCAGCTTGTTAGATCCTGGAGGCTATATTTCATCTTAAATATATAAACTCTATAGTTATACCCCATCACTGAGGGAAGTCGGGGCAGGAACTCAAAACAGAATTCAGTGAGCCCCTGGGATCCTGGGGCCAGTACACCCCAGGGATCCCAGCTGTCTACATTTCACTAATATGATTGAAAGTGAGCATCACCATACCTAGAGCTTCCTTTACATAGTTCTGAGGGTTCAACTCACATCCTCATACCTGCATGACAAGCACTTTAGCAAGTGAACCATCACTCTGACAACCCTTTGTGTCTTGTTTTAGGCATCTAGGCAATAGAATCACACATATGCTTCTGCTTAGACACAATATTCTTTATATTTGCTCAAAGCATGACATGTAGCCAAAGGCAATGAGTCTGAGAAGTCTGCTCTTCCAAGTAGAGACCTCACAGGACAGTGGGTGAGGACTCTACACAGTAGATCTGGATAAGTGTGAGCAGCACCACTGCTCAGCAGGTACCCCACAGGCACTGCTTTTGGATCTTCTTGGGTTCTATGGACACTCTGTCATGTAGAACTTCTGCTTTTGCATGGTTCTACCTGTAACATCTATAAAATTACACTTCTGATCCTATTTATTTCTCTCAATATTTCATTAAAATTATAAAATAATTTGCTAGAAATACATATTATCTAATTTTCAATGTATAAGAGGCAACTTCAGAATTTTTCTTCAGCTAAGCATTCTTTCATAACATTGGGGCCCAGAAGACAAGATCCCAAACTATGGAGCCTCAGCATACCAACCGAATTGAAAGAGAGTGGACAAACTTCAGAAGGAATATCTCTCTGGCACTCTCCTGCCTCCTCCTCAAAGGCTTCTCATTCCTTTATTTAATTAAGCTCAAGAAATGAGAATGTACCAAACATTATTACAGATGGGCCTGAGCTATAGGCAGAAAAGAATGGCCACTCTCTGAACTCCAGATGCAGAGAGAGAGAAGCAGATTCCATGATAGATCAGGAGATTGGCTTCAGAACGTTAGGCAGATACACCATAATATATTGATGAATACAAGCTTCCTACTTAACAAAGTAGCCTAGGGCCAGCCCTGCAGCCCAGCAGTGTGCACAAGAAACTCCAATGCTAACGGCCAGCAATCTCCCCTCCCATCTGCAGAGGCTGGCTTTGGCCTCTGTTGATGGGTCAGCTAGAACATTAATTCAAATTGCTTCTCTAAGCCAAATAGACACAGAATGGTGGCAAGGGTCCTTTGTCCAGGCTTCATCTGATGAAGGGCAAATCCAGAAAATGAAGGAGAGGTTGTCTGCCTATCAAACTGCATATTCATTAAACTCTTTATCAACTCTCAGCCCAGGAGAGAGAATGACAGATTTTTTAACAAGATAATTTGAAGAACATTCTCTAAACATATTGAACTAAATTGTCCCTCTTGTATCTGGGCTTGTGCCAGCAGTCACTGACCACATCTTACATTCTCCCCCAGGCCTCTTTGCTGGGTCAGCTGAGAAGTCCTTTTGCACTTTTTCAAAGCCAGAGTACAAAGCTCACTCAGAGTGGGTGAGGGTTGCTTGCTCAGAGAAAGAATCTCAAGTCCACAGCTGCTCTTCCTCCAGCTCATGTCTTATTCCCCAGAGAAGAAAGCAGCCTTATTTGGCCTACCCCAATAGTTAGATTAGCTATTTCCTCCCTGTCTTCAGGAAAAAGCAAAGCTCTTCCTAGTATGTATAAACAGAAGGATATATACCCAATCTCACCTTTTTGTGTAATCTCAAATGTTTCCATGAATCTCCCCATTTTGGATATTTTTTTTTTCTGGAAGGGGAGTAGCAACAGTAGTCAAAAACGTTCCTAAATTCAGAATCCTGTCCTCTCATAGACCTTAATGCTAGAGGAATAAAGGCTGCTTAGTCCTTCATGCAAGGCTCACTTCAAACAAAAAGATGGGATGTCTGAAATATTTGACGAGAAATGGAGTATTCATCAGGGAAGAAAATATAATATTTCAGTGACACACAAGGAAGACATTGCCAGGGTCTGGCAGAGGTGTAATGGTGCTTATCCCAGCAGAGATCTAAGCTGACAGTTTTAACATGGGATACAGACAAAGAACAAGCAAAAGAAGAAACAAAAAGGCTCCGTGAGTGCTAAGGGAACAAAGGTAGACTTGCTTCTGGAGAGTAGAAACCCCTTAGAACTCCAACACAAGATATCTGCTGAATGCAAAGCTGACTGTATCTGATGGAACGAGATTTGCTGTAAGGAATAGGATTCCTGATTGAACATGATAACAATAAGAATTTGTTATCTCAACAAACAAGAATTCTCAGTGTTGGAGGAATTCAAGAGATACTTCACAGGATGAAAATGAACCTCCGTGACAGCTTATCTTCTGATCTGCACACATCTATGGGTTGGTGACTTCTCTCCCTCATTACAACTAAGGTGTCTCATCCTCATAAAGCTACCACTTCATGTCAAAAAAAGATAGAAAGTGATGACAGACATTGAAAGGTAAGTACTGAATGTCACTCACCGTGGAATAATAATAAACACAAAGATGATCTCATGGAAGTTGCAAGTAGAGTGCTGGTGCCCAAGAGAGGTCAGGAGGAGCAGGAGAGGAGGGAGTGATGGGAAAGGGTGTTGTGTAGGCGCTAAATTGCAAGCAGGAGCAAGCAAGTCCAGAATGAGAGAACAAACCTATGGGACTGTAGATGACATCAATACAGTGCAGTTTCCAAAGGCTGGAAGAAACAGTCTGAAAGTTGTTCTCATAAAGAAAGAGGTTTGAGAAGATAGCCACTCTTACCTTTCTAAACATGTGCACAGACTAGAACATTGCTGGTCACTCTAGTCGCATGTGTGATTTTTATGTTTCTATGCATCACTTGCTGTTTTTAAAGAAAATGACAAGAAACATAAAAGTGTCAGCACCATGGGCTCTATTAGGAGCAGTGGTGTAGTAGGATGAATAACTTTAGTCTCTGCAGAAGTCCTCTTGAGTACCATTGGCAAGTTATGAGTTATCAAGCAAGGGGGAGAAGGCTTGTTTTATTTGGCTTATTTAAAGTCTCCCCTGAGGGGTTGAGTCAGGGGTTGAGTATCATGCTTCAAGAATAAAATAGAGGACTTATTAGTAAGGAGGAGGAGATGACTCTTGGTCAGTGTCTTAGTTAGGGCTTTATTTTTGTGAAGAGACACCATGACCACTGCAATTCCTAAAGGAAAATGAATAATTGGAGCTGGAGAGGTACAGAGGGTCAAAAAATGAATAAAAATAGGTAGCGGGCAGGGGGGAGCTCCCAGGACCCAGTGGGATTGACTTTAGCCATAATGCACAGAGAACAGGGAGTCTACCTCCAGTAGATAGCCATGGCCCCTGGTTGAGGGATGGAGCCACCTACCTATCTCAAAGTTTTCTTAACCCAGAAGTGTTCCTGTCCAAAGGAAGAACGGGAACAAAAAATGGAACAGAGACTGAAGGAAGGACCAACTGAGGAACTGCTCCACCTAGGGATCCATCATGTCTGCAGACACCAAACCCAACACTGTTGCTGTGGTCAAGAGGTGCTTGTGGGGAGGAGCCAAGTGTGGCAGTTCCTGGAGAAGTCCTATCAGCAACTGACCGATGCAGAGATGGATGCTTGGAGTCAACCATCAGACTGAATTCAGGGAACCTAGTGGTGGAGCTGGCAGAAGAACTGGAGGGGCGGAGGGGGATTACAACCCCATTGGAAGAGCAACATAGGCTGGCCTGACCACCCAGTTCCCCCAGAGACTAGACCCCCAAACAAGGAGTGTACCTAAAGGGATCTTTGGCTCCAGATAAATATGTAGCAGAGCATGACATTGCCTGATAGCAATAAGAAGGGGAGGCTCTTGGTCCTGGGGAGACTTGATACCCCAGAGTAGGGGGATGCTGGAGAGGTGGTGCAGAAGAGCATGGGTGGGCGGGGGAGCACCTCAAAAAGGCAAAAGGGAGGAGGGAGGGCAGATGCGAAATGGGGGGATGGCAGAGGGGTAACCAGTAAGTGGGATATCATGGGATGAGGGGTTGGTGGAGGGGGTAACCAGGAAGTGGGTTGTGATGTAAACAAATAAAATGATTAATAAAAAACTAAAAAAGAAAGAATTCAGAGGTTTTGTCCATTGTCACCATGATGGGAAGCATGGCAGCATTCAGGCAGAGACAGTGGTGGAGAGTGATCTGATAGTTCTACATCTTGATCTTTAGGCAGCACGAACAAAGAGAGAGAATGAACCTGGCATGAGCATTTGAAGCCCACCCCAGTGACAAGCATCCTCTAACAAGGCTACACCTACTCCAACAAGGCCACACCTCCTAATATATCACCAGTCCCTAAGAGCCTATAGAGCCATGTTCATTCAAACTACAGCAGTCCAGAAAGCCCAGAGCATCTGACATACTTAGCATCTTATATTCCCCATAGGAATATCTTTAAAGTGCTCTAGGGGATAAGAACGTCTCCTGTAGAGAGCCCTCCGAACCACGCCCTAAAGATGGCGACGGCTGGCCGAGAGCTCTGAGATAAACAACACCTGATTTGGCTTGAAGGTTGTGCTTCTGAGTGGCCTGATCTTACGTGTTTTCCCTGGCCTATGGAGAGATGACACGTGGCATGAGTTCATGGGCTCCTACTAGGGGATATAAGCTGTGCCTGAGTAGGGATCACGGGCTCACCTCTCCACAATGCTGCCTGTAAAGTATCCTGAGTAAACCGCTAAGAGAAGGTACCGGTTGTGTCGTGTCTTGATTCCTGTTGGTCAGGGTTGGTGCGGCGCAGTCTCCAAGCCAAAATAGTTGAGGATTGAAAACATCTATCCAGGAAAGACGGCTGAGGTAACAAGAGTCAAAACATGCTCAGAAAAATGGTGGGAAAGACAGACAGACACAGACAAACAGACAGACAAACAGAGAAAAGAATACAATCATCCTCCATTTGAATCTGTCTATGAAGTAACAAGGTAATATGCAGCTATGTGATAATCGATTAGAAGTCTATTAGTCTAGATTCTCCAGAGAGCTAGAACAAATAACATATCAGAGTTGTTATAATGATCTACACCTATACAGAGTCAATTCATTCGCCATGCCTGAGTAATATTCCATTACATGGATACAGCACAATTCATTTGTGCTTATGCCTATGGGAGGATATTTAGGTTGATTATTATAAGCTGTTATGAACATTGGAGCACAAAGCCTCATATAAATGTAGGCTGTACTTTCCCTGGGGTGTATATTTAAGAATACGATGGCAGAGTCACATGGCAAGTATATTTACCAGCAGTGTTCTTACTAATATGTGGTTCCTTTCCATTTCTTTTATTCCAGATATCCCCTAAGTGAGTTATGAACTGAATTTCTCTAATAATTAAAGAGGCTGAATATTTGTTTATGTTCTCATTTGCCACGTGGCATCTTCTTCGGTTTAATACCTTTAAACTTTTTATTTTTCCTTCCAGGGCAGGGTCTCATGTAGTTTATGCTGACCCCTCAACTTGTTATATAGCCAAGATCTTTCTGTGTCTACTTCTGATGTACTGGGACTACAGTTATGTGACCCTATGTCTAGCTGTTCTTGTTATTTTGAAAGTGGTATAAATGCTGAATACTTGTAGTATATAGGTGCTATAGTTCTTAAAAGTTTATTTTTATTGAACATTATGTGTGTGGATAGATGTATATGCTGCATATGTCTGGGTGAATATGACAATTATTAGAGAAATTTAGTTCACAATTAAATGTATGTGAAGATCAGAAGATAATTTTGTGGACACTGTCCTCTCTTTACATTTCAATGTGTTACAGAGATCAAATGCATCTCCCCAGACTTGTATGGTCAGGGCCTTATCCACTAAGCTCCCACAATAGCTTGGCACAAAATTAATTTTAAAAGATAAATGATGTACAGATATTTTACATGAATATTATTCATTGACTCAGTACTATGTGCTAGGGAATATGCTAACCTTTAGCTACATTCTTCCACTTGATTCTAACTACCACCAGTGTTAAAGGTACTATGACTCTTTTAGGTTTAATATCTGAGGATTAGAGTCAGAAAGATGATGTAAATTGCCCAAGATCACACATCCCTGATTTGACTACATATCTGACTCATTGACCATGAAGTTGGACTACCTCTGGGGCACTTTCAATTCATTTAGATAATTGCATGAATGTCTTTTCTGCTCTTTACTGTTATATAAAACCCACAAAAGAAATAAACACTAGTGCCCCACAGCAATTTAAATGGAATTATACAGTACGTATTTGAGACAGTTAATCTTCGTTGTCAGCCTGACTGGATTTGGAGTCACTTAGGAGGCCCTGTCTCTGAAGTCCTTTCCTGAGACGTTTAACTGAGAAGGTAAGATACACCTTAAATACACTATCCTATAGGTTAATGTTCCAGACTAAATAAAAACATAAAGAGAAAAAATCTAACTCATAACATAGCCATTGCTCTACCTCCCAATCTGCCTATGTGTAAATAACTATTGTATGTTTCTGTCATTGCAGCTGAGAGCTTTGGGAATTGCCATGTCTTTGTCTCTATAAGGGGCCAAATGCCTTCTAACAAAACAAACAAAACGAAAATCTCTTCCATTAAGCAACTTCATGACGATCATTTGCTTACAAATGCAAAGAAAAGTAGTATCTACCATATCATCCAATACATTTGATGTAAACGTATGGCAAAATGAATGGGTGGCTATGGAAAGAATGCATAGTATTGATTGGGGCTGGGCGAATCGCAGTACACTAATCTGTAAAGCATCATAGTGACTTAGCAGAGACTAGTTTAGATTTCCAAGAAGTTAGTCAGATTTGTGCAAGTAGAAACAAAATCTGTTGGTACCAAGTAGAAAGGTCTCACAATTTGCACTGCCCAGTCATGACTCTGCAACAATTACTCTGGATTGAGCTTCTGCATAAGAAAACAATTAGGACCTAAATTTTTTCCCCTAGTTATATGAATTATTTAACTAAATCATACTGATTCAGTTAGGATATTAGTGATTCTATTTCTTATTCTCAGTGGAAAGAAATTGAGCCTCAGAAGGATGCTGCTCTACCATCACAGAACTCTGAATAAACTCGTTCCCAACCCAGCACCCACTACTCTGACAAAGTTCATGTCCACTCCTGGTTCAATCCATTCTGTAATATGAGGAATAAAAAATAGATTTGTGCAGACAGCATCTCTTTCTAGAGAAAAAATGGTAAAGATTTAACAGAAGAAAAGGTCCTGAGAACCTTGAAGGACAACTAACATTATGTTCCCCCTTTGACGGGAACTTCCAGAGAGTTTCATTGGAACCAAAATTTCCATAATATTTTTAAAGTTTTCACCTGACTAGTTTCTTCACCCCTGATGATAAGCCATATTTACAGCTAGAGACCAGAATTAGGTACACAGATTTACTATTTTAATGTACCCTATTATCTTGTAGCATTGAGGGGGGATGAAGTAACAGGCCATATAACATCTGAGGTAAGAGTAATAACAAAGACCAAAGCTGGAAATCAATCTCATGTCCTGGCAATGTCAAAGGCTTTATTATTTCAGTACAGTGGATGTGGGGAGAGAGAAAATAAGACAAACAGGTACAGTCAACCTCTCTCCTGTACAAAGCACATGAGCAACGACACTGTGATCAGCCATCTTTCTAGTTGGCTGGACAAGAACGTGCTTTGTAAGTGTAGAGGATAAACATTTCCAAAAGTACTCATTGGTGAATGGAGTAGTGATACAATGACGAATGAAAAGAAAATGATACTTATAAATAGCAAACAACTTGTGCCGTTTACTGTTGTACATACTTCACAAAATAATTCTTCCTTAATTCCTAAAACTAGGAAAACTATCTTACTGTAAATATCTATTAAGAAGTAGGAAACTTTTAGAAG
>JADRCD010212858.1:0-20362 GCA_019843815.1 Montemys delectorum
GTGATTACTAAAGTTACTATCTAATCTTACAGATTTCTTTAATGTTTAAACAATTTCTTCTGACAAAATAGTCATTATTAAATATGAGGAAACTTATATACAGACAGTTTTAAACATGAAAATATGTAGTGTTGCCATGAGGGTTAACAGATTTCTTCCAAATTCACCAAATCTGACTCCTGAGTTTGAACTTGTCTAATACTGATTATTTCAAAGTTGTTCTAAACATAGGACTCTGGGTCTAATTTGTCTCACATCTTTTCCAAATGAAGAAGAAATCTGCTTGCTCAGACTACCCTTTCCTACCATAAAAACAAACAATACTCTCAGTGGAGACTCAAAAATACTGAAGGCTCTGTTCTGAGGCTTCATAAACTATGTGCCGCTTGCTCCACTGATTTTAATGTTTCTCTTCAAAGAAAGGACTAGTAGTGAACCACTTCTTAGAATACTATTTGGTATAAGCAAGGACAAAGCATTATTCTCAAAAAACAAATTAGAAAATGTGAGAAACAAAACTTAGTTTTATATGGTAGAAATGCATTACTGCAGACCAAACATGTCTGACACTGTTCTTGAAAGCAAGACAATGTATATATGTGTGCAGATATTCATGTCCGAATGGGGGACATGAATATGGAGATCATAGGAACCCTGCTTGTGTCCTCTCTCAGGTACAACCAATGCTTTTGCTTTGTTTGGTTTTGTTTTCCTATAATATTTCTAAGTGGCCTAGAGCTCACTAAGTAGTTGGGTATGTTTCTGTCTCCCAACCTTTCTAATTATCAGTGTGTATGATTATACCCAGAATATGTTTATTTTACATGTTTTGTGGGTATTGAACGAATATTTTATTCCTTACACAGACAATACTTTCCTGACTGAACTATCTCCAAAAATCTATAGGAAGAGAAAATTGATAACTATCAAATTCACCTCAAGAATCAATTTTATTTTCAATCAAGTACTTGAAAATTATTGTGAAAAAATGGCATGGAGATTACTATTTTTGTACAATGTCTATAATCCCTTTATTATGATTAGTTAATCTAAAGCATCTATTTTGCCAGCTTAATACATTCATCTATTAGTTTTTATTAACCTGAGCTATAACTCTTTTGTACAGTTTCCCTGTGTATAAAGATGTTCCTATGTAAAGGGATATCCTACTTTGTAATAATTTTAAACTATTATACAAACGAGTCATAACTCAGTTCAATAGGGGTCAAATGTTACATGCCATATTTTAAAAATTAAAATATTCATACCAGGGTTATTTAATATAGGAAAATAGAATATTATTCTTCAATATCCTATCAAACATTTAGTAAAATAATGATAACTTAAATGTCTGATAGAACTATGAAGATTAAGCTGTGAAAGCAATCCTTAGTGACTATACACAAGGTCTAGAAGCAGTGACTGATCATCTTTCTTTCAAGTTAGTCATTTAAGGAAATGAAGTACCTCATCCCTGATAATTAAGATATCAAGCATTGTGGAAAGACATGAATTTCAAAGAATTCAGATTGAATGAACACTCTCTAACTTGACTGTAGAAGTTTCTAGAATGTAAAAAAAAAAAAAAAAAGAAAAGAAAGAAAAAAAGAAAAGAGAAAAGTAATTAATTAATTAATCAGGTGCCTCTCATAGCCTATTACTGAGTACACATGGTTTTGGGAACTACAAATGATGTACAGTGGAAGCTATAGCCTGCTCGGTCCCCTGAATTACTGTACAAATGGCCCAAAACACTAATAATAGTGTCATATGAAAAATGATTCGATGATCCTAAGTCAAAGAATTTGAGAAAGGATGGATTCTGAAGGAGCAGAGGGAGATTCTTGCATGAATGTAAACCATCAGGACATCTTTGCCTTCCTAAAGAAAAAACAAGTTGGAGAGAAACAGAGGATCAATCTAGAAAATAGTACTATAGGTTGAGTGAACAAAATGTCAAAAGCCAAGGATCATTTTACAGATATTTAGATTTGTTCTGAGATGGGAAAGTCTGGTGCATTTGAAAGTCATTGCAGTGTTTATTTTAAGTGAATCATCACAGCTTCTTCATATTGTCTTTTGACAATGTAAGACTGCAAGCCAAGGTGCCAGTCTCAGACAAGAGCAGATTCCAGAGAGGATTTAAGGATCAAGCAAGAAGGCTAAGTCAGACAAGAAAATGGGGATGCTTTGCAGCATTGGTAGACTAGAAATCAGAAATTTTCTTTATGTATATAGATTCAAAACCATTCATGATTTCAAGATATACAGATCACACCATCTTGTCCTGGGCATATATTTCTAGTTAAGCACAGGAAGAAAGATTTTATTAGCCTCAATCCTATATTCTTATTCCTATAATTCTACAAATCATTTTAGCTTAAGCAAGCAAGCAAACATATATCATCCTGTTCTCAGACTAGCAGCACTTTGCAATTACAATATGCTGACATGGAGACTAGATAGTGTTCAAGTCCATCCAGGTGGACTATCCTGCTTTAAGCAGCATATTATTAACGTCTAATGGTCAATCATATTACTTTAAAGTAGCCTAGGGATCACTGTAGGTTTTTTTTGTATTTCTAATCTTATATGAATTTATTAAGTAAAATAATTCTTTTGTTTCTAAATTAATTGAAATTACAGCAATCTAGAATAAACTAATATTACCAAGAATAACAAATCATAATATCTTATTCTTCTTACACTGTTCTACATCATTCTTACACCATCTGCATATGCTATTATGTTATTTTAATCATGCTAGCTTTTGTTGCTCAGTCAGTTCTTACTAGGGTCTTAATATGTAACCTTCAAAGAAATTCTAAATATACTTGTAAAAAAGTATTTTGTGCTCTGATCTGTTGTCATTTCTTCTATCCCACTGAACCTTATGAGCCTCCTGTGAATTTATAGTACTCTAATTATTTTGTTTCATGAATTTGTGTATTAGCAGATGACAATCTCCAAGTCACAGAGAATACTGCCCAGTAGGGTCACCTGAATTCACTTCCTTGAAATCAGGTGGTAGTTTACTCAGGACTTTCTCAGGAAATTACAGAAAAATTTTTTTTTCAGAGTAGACATGGCTGAATCATGATGCTAATAGCCCTCCCAAAAGTGTAACACACAGAGACTCAAAGTTAAAATAAAGGACACCAGGTCAACCATTGCAGCATGTGGTTCAGTTATGCTGGGACATTGTCAAAGAGCTGTGAGGGCTTTATGACTCTTAGTATTTTCCTAGGAAATGGCTGCACATGGCTGTAATTGCATAACACAAAGTGAGTCATTTCTTTAAGATTTCTTTTTAAAAAATATTTAGAGGTGCATAACATAGAAAATTAGGATACCTTGCCTGTAATTCAACATGTTATATGCATGTGCCTCTTAGACAACACTTAAGAATCATATTTCACAAGGTAAAGAACAAAATTAATTTATATTTATAATTAAAAAGTGTATGGGTTAGTATATCCTTATTTGGTCATGTGTATTGCATTTCTAATTGAGACTTGTACAGATGAAACCAAACCTATGTGAATTAGTAAAATCCAATATTTGGAAGAATAAAGATTAATATAGAATAAAAAGAAACATACTAAAGCACTTGAGATTTAAAATTCTATCATGGGTATTTTTCTTGCAAAAAGAAATGAAGCCTTGTATTTTTAGAACAGGAAGTATGAATTCCCAAGTACTCAACAAAGCTGTAAATCTCTTCTATTTTATCAGTAAAATATGTTTAACAGGATGAGAGAGCCAGGATGACAGACATTTTGGTGGATTATATCTTGCTTAGGTCACATGTGTGACTTCCTGCTAATAACAAGGTAACTGGCTGTCATTTTTTGGTTCTCGGTTTCTATTATCTCTTCACATTAGGAAAATAAAAGCATGGTTTTCATCTAGTCAGAACTCCATGTTCTACTGCCTTTCAGAAGACAGGCATAAAGATACTCTGTAAGACAGGTATACATGGAAATTGCTTTCAATACTCAGCTGTTGATAGGAGATCAGAAAGAGAACTTCATGTATGCTGTAGTTCCTGAAACTGCCTCTATTCTCGACTAAATCAGCCAATCATCAAGTGAATATAAAATCTTATTAAACCATTTTCATTTTTAGAACTGTCTGTTATCCTTGAGTTGTACATAAAACACTGATTCAATAAGAACCCTTGTTTTTGACCAGATCTTGCCAAAATAATAGGTCCTAATTATAGCAACAGTTTTAAACAACTTCTATGGGCTTCCTTCATTCAATAAGACACTTAATGCTTTTTCCTCATATTCCACATACTATCATTTAGACCATAATTAGCATTTCCATTGCATAACTAGAAGGAAAGTAAAATTGAAAAAATAAATGTATATAATCATGTTCTATTCATCCTAATAAATAAAACTGATACAACATATCAGAAAAAAAACTAACAAATCAGAAAAAGAATAGAGTTCTCAGAATTAAACAGATATTATTTTCAAATGTTTTTATTTTTGAAATTATAATATATTTACATCATTTCTGCCTTCCAATTATTGTTTCAAACTCTCTAATGCAAGCTCCCTTTGCTCTGTTCTACAACTACTTTTTCTATATCTTTACATGCACATGTAATATGCTAGTTACTACATATTTTAACCAAATATTAACAAATGAATAACAGACATGAACAATTGTACATTTTAAAAAGTATGACACTTACATATAAGTGTATGTAGTGAGAGAATTTGTGTATGGGAGATGATAAAATTGAATTTATTACTGATTTATTGAGCCTGGTCTAAAAGAACTAGTAAGCTAGACATGCAGGTTTATTATATAAAGGGAGTGCATTGTTGTCTATGTCAAGGCTTTTCTTTTTAAAATACTTATTCTTTTTTTATATGGACCATAAATCTCAGTATTCAATGTGTCACTTTATATATATCTATGGAATCACTATATATATGTATATATATATATATATATATATATATATATATATGTATATATATATACATACACATGTTTACATATATGTATTTATTTGTATGCATATAATATATTACACATAAATAGAAGCCCTATATACATTCTATATATGTATGTGTGTGTATATTTATATATAAATTCATTTCATATCAATATATGGAGTACATAAGAAAAATAATCAGGAAGACATACTGTTCAAATTTCAAGTCCCAGTACTCAACAGGGATGACTTAGCCAAAATGCACAGAGAAGAAGGATATAGAACCTATCAAGACCACCTCCAGCAGATAGGCATGGCCCCCGGTCGAGGGATGGGGCCACCCACTCATTTCAAAGTTTTAGTCCAGAAATGTTCTTGTCCAAAGGAAAAAAAAAAGGGACAGAACACGGAGCAGAAACAGAAGCAAGGGCCGCCCCGGGACCGCTCCACCTGGTGATCCATCCTGTTTGCAGACACCAAATCCTACAATTTTGTTGTTGCCAAGAGGTGTTTGCTGACAGGAACCAGGTGTGGCTGTCCCTTGGGAGTTCTGGCCAGAAATTTACCAATGCAGATGTGGATGCTTGGAGCTCCAGGACCCCATTGGGGAGCAGGTGGAAGCACTGGAGGAGCAGAAGGGGAATTACAACCCCATAGGAAAAACAGCATAGGCTGACAGGACCACCCAGTGCTCCCAGAGACTAGATCACCAATCAAGGAGTGTACAGGGAGGGATCCATGACTCCAGATACATAATTTAGCAGAGGATGTCCTTGCCTGACAGCAATGGGAGGGAAGGCCTTTAGTCCTGTGGAGGATGATGCCCTGGTGTAGGGGGATGCTGAAGTGGTGGGGCGGAAGAATGTGGGTAGATGGGGGAGCACCCTCATGGATGCAAAGGGGAGGGGAAGATGTTAGATGTGAGAAGGGGGGTTTGTGGAGAGGTAACTAAGAAGTGGGATATCATTTGAGATGTAAACGAATGGAATGATCAATAAAAAAATAAAAAAGTTTGAGACCCAAAAGTTAAATTAATTCTTTACAAATTCACATAAATTGCATGAAAATACTGTAGAATTATACGTATATTTAAGCTGCATCAATTTGAGAAAGGTCGTTTAGCCTTAGTCATTGTGTTTCCTAAGTCAGAGAATAAAAATTTATAAAAGAAGATCGTTTTACTCAATGGCCTTTCATCATAATTGGTATACATTTTTCATCCCTTAAATATGAATTTAACTCTGTACAATGGCTACATAGTGTGAGAACAATGCCGCGTGTTTCTAGAAATTTCCAAGAAGATGTGCTATATATATATATATATATATATATATATATATATATATATATATATATATGAGGGAAAAGAACAGCTTCCTGATGCATTGATGTAAATATTGCATGTTACATAACAAAATGATTGAAATGCATGTCATCCATATTAACTTACAAGGGAGTAAGGAAATGTGTCCAGTAAGGAAGGAGTGGAAGTTCAAAGAGAGTGTGGATAACATGATGTCCTCAGTCTTAAGATCAATGGACATTCATTGCAGACATTCTGGTAATGGAGGAAAAAGAGTAGATTTGGGTTTTGTAATAATGTCTGAAGACTGTAAAGAAGTATGCTAACCACCTACTGAGTAGTGCAGATGAGAAACATTATTTACTCGGTTGCAGATAGTTTTTCAATGAGACATCTAATTGCAATGTCTTTCTGTATATTTTCTTTGATACCAAAGGAAATCATACTCTGGACTGTAATAAGTATTAGAGAGGCACTAGAGAAGACATTACAACATGTTAAAACAAGGAAGCAGCACTTACTTAGAACATGAAAATGGACCTCATCCATTGTGTATTGCAAGCATTCACTTCCTATCTGAGAGCTTAAAAATCTCTTGGGAAAAACAGGCAAGCAGGAATTAAAAACTGTTCTTTGCCTTGATATTATTCATTTCACATTAAGCACAAATATTCCAAGCCACAAACAAGAGCTATGGAAATCTCATCATTGCAAAACTTCTTAATCTGTCCAGGGGTCACATAAAATATTCATTATGTTCCAGGCAGGAAAGTTCAATATCACTTGATTTTTGTTTTGTTTGTTTTTCTTTTCACAGTGATCAGTTTCAGTCCCATAGTACCTTCAGTATTCATACATTTAACATATGTTTAATGAATATGGACCATTAGTATGAAAGGACTGGATTTCTAAAGCATTATGCATTAAACCATGATGCTATCTGGTTTACTTATTTCTTTGAACACTACTGATATTGTTGGCTGTTTTAAAAACAATATTTCAGAGAACAGAGTTAATGGAGCTTAACTCCTTTACATTGGTATGATTAAACTATGAAAGTGTTTAATCAAATGAAGATTCCCTTCCTGTTTATGAAGACATTTTTTATTGTAGAGATATAAACAAGAGAGGAAGTATTTGCACAGAATACTAGTAAGGTTAAATGACAATATTTCCTAAAGTAAGTAACTACTACAGAGAAACTACAGTATTTGTCAAAATTATACTTTCATCATTTATTTTCAAAAACACCAAGGCCTACAAGTGTATTCAGTGACCTGAGTCATTCAAGTGTGAACACTATGAACAGATGCATCTGGATTACAAGATTTCATGCTTTCAGATTTAAGATTTTCCCTGTGGGGTCTATTATTCTAGTTTTCTAGTATATGAAGCCTGATGGTCTGCTAGTGTTCACAGGTATTCCTTTTATAATGGTGGGTTTCAGTTTTCAAATGAAGGAGAAATAAAAAGGGATGAAGTATTGCTTTGATTTAACAAGAGTGAACAAAGAGTTGTCTCTTGTCAGAAGAACAGACATCCACTAAAGCTAAAACAAAGACATGTGCAAACACCTCCACATACTTCCATACACATACATACATACATATGTGTAGGTGTTAAGGAAAAATTTGTTAAAGATTTCCTGAAATACTGATTTCCTGGCTATTATTCTGTTAAGTAATTTATAAAATGAAATACTTTATTTCAAACTTGCTAGAGCAAAGCTTATAAAAGGCACATGTAGAGTCTTGGGTTGGGACAACACTATAGGTGTTATCACTTGGCTTTCACGTTAGCCTCTTTACCACATTACATACCTACTTTAAAAAACATTAATTGACTCTTAAAATAGTATTTCTTTCTTTCTTTTCTGTTTCCTTTTTCTTTTTCATTCTCCCTTTTCCTCTTCTTTCCCCTCTGAGTTTCCCTCTCCTTCTGCCTCCCCCCATACTTCCCCATCTTGGTTTGGTTTAGATAAAAATTTTTTTTTTTTGGTGGAGTATTTCTTTTTTTTTTTTTTTTAGATATTTTCTTTATTTACATGTAAATTTTCCCTTTCCCAGGTTCCCCTCCAAAAAACAAACAAACAAAAACAACAAGAACAAACTTAATTTTATACTATGTCGCTCTCCCTGTTCTGTCCTGAAACTTTCTATGTAGACTAAACTGGCCTTAACCTCACAGAGATCCTCCTGCCTCTTCCTCCCAAGTGATGGGATAAAAGGATTGTGTTGCCATGCCTATCCAAAAATAACATTTCTAAGGAATGTAAAATTAAAATCCATTCCTGGCACTAACAATGATACAAAGAGTATAACATTTAAAAAAAGAGAACATTTGAACTCAAAAGACATAATTGATATGAAAATTATAATGATGCTTCTTCAATAGATCTTCTTTACTATTAAATAACAGTAAGCATAATATTTGATGCTCAATTTATGAAAGAAAATATAAATAATTTATTACCACCTATTTGATACATGAGAAAAATAAGGATAATAACTGTTGTGAATTCATACTTGGTGTTGATATCACATAACTCTAATGAATTTTTCTCATTTACTCTGAGAATATGTAGGTAAATAACAAGGATTTTGAAGTGTATATGTGTTAGTTATGATAGTAATACTGTTTATTTAACTTATGTTTTCTGTGCACTTATTCCATGTCAGTTATCATGAGTTTCATATTCTCAAAAGCTTTTATTTAAGTTTCAAAATGAATAAAGAAACCCCAAACACATGTTTAATTCCCTTGAATTACTATTTTTTATTTCTCCCTTGTATATCCTATCTAGGTCCTTTGCTTCACATACATACTAAGAAAACTATGCATGAATCCAAGTTCACTCAGAGATAATAAATTCATATCAAAATATCAGAAGATAGAACATCCAATTATTTATTTACCTATTTAATGTATAAAGATGCTAATTAACTACATTAACTCTTTCTCGTATCCTTTCTCATTTGTATCCTGAATTTATTTTACATAGTAAAGTAAATAGAAGTCACTAGCTTATTCAGTTTAGGGTAAGCTGCTTTCATGCTATCAATCATTCTGCACACTGAGGACAATAGCCCCCCTTCCAATGACTTTAATAAAGAAACACATGTGAGAACATAATGAAATAAATTTCTGTATGGTATAGTCTATAAGATTCACTTTTTTTCTCATTTTGCTAAGTTGTCTTATAGCTAAAAATAAATGAGGTCAAAAATGTGAACCCTGTCTTACTGCTGATTCTAGTGAGTAGTTGAAAACTTCTTGTGTTATTTTGTCTTTAAACTTCAGAAGCACATATTCTGTACTTGTTTTTTTCATGCCCCATTTACCATTATTATTAGGTTTCAATACACATTTTATTCCTCTGCTTTATTTGACAAAAATGCTTAGCAACTCACATAATAATATAAAGTCATTTTCAGTGCAGAGGAAGATGTTTTCCACCAGAATGTTAAGTGCCTGTTTTAGCCCTGAAACATACTGATCACAGGAAGTTACTGCATTTACCCCAGTCATTGTTTCTTAGGTGTGGTTAAAGATGTAGGGATGAGTTTGTATGCACATGCACATGCACAAACACACACATACATACACAATTCACGCACAGACACACACATGCCCACTTGCAGACATACACACACACACACACACACACACACACACACACACACACTTTAAAGAAAGTCTGGCATACGGTAATGTTGTATTTCAGATACTAATTCCTATAACATTGAGTGTATCACTCTAGTTAATGTTAGTATTTGGCTCCTTTTACTGTATATTTTTGATACACATCTCATCTCTTCCAATACCCTTGATAAGTTCATTACATTCTTCTTATATTCTGCTTTATTAGATGCCTACAGTTATATTTCAATATAAATAATTAATAATTTGTCTTCATACTTGTTTACCTCTCCAGACATTCAGGTCTCCATAAATTTAATAAAATGTTCATTTTATAAATTATATATTAAGTTGACCAAATTTTCCAAAAGTTTATAGAACCCAAGTCTAGTATTAGTGTTGTTATGAAATCTGAGCTGAATTTACTCTTGAGTTCTTTTTGAATAAGAACTTCAAAGAAAAGCTACACTGAGAGCTTTTGTCATGCAGCCTTTCTCATATCTTTCCAAGATTTAAAATTTGTCTTCTCACTGAAACATTTTTCAAGCATATTAAATTTCTTGTCTGTCATTGGTTTTCATTAAATAAAAATCTAAAATTTTTTCTTTCTTTTGTTTGGACTTATAGAACTCAGTGTTGACAGAACATTTAAACACTGTTGTCATTAGTTCATAAATGCTTAAATGAAATACTATGCTATCTCCTATTGCATTGGAAGCCAGCTATCAAGGAAACTCTTCCCAGTCCTGGGTATTCTCCCTCCTTTCTCCTGTCCTGAATTCATTCTCAAGTTGACCCACAGCTTAATAAACTGTTTATGAAAACTTTTGTCATTTTTATTTTCAAAATTATGCCAAAATCATTGCAGCTTTGTGAATCTTGTTCTTGCAATTATATATGCTTTTAAAATGCATTGTAGGTTTAGAGAGATGGTTTATGGATTAAGAGTATTTGCTCTGTCAGAGGACTCAGGTTCAGCTTCAATGCTCAGCACCTACTTCATGGCATAAAACCATCTATAAATATAATCCCAGAGGATTCAATGCCTGTTTTTGGTCATCAAGTGCCACAGGCACACACACACAACACACAGACATGCATCTACTCCAAACACACATTCATTCATAAATAAATAAATAAATAAATAAATAAGTAAATAAGTAAATAAGTAAATAAGTAAAACAGAACACTCATTTTCTTGGACATTTCGTGGCCTTTGTAGTTTCTATCTGAATTGCTTCCAAGGCCTGTCTGTTAAAATCTTGTTCCCAGTTTGATGCTAAGAGGATATAGTGGTAAAGTATATTTGAAGGTCCTAGAACATTGGAACCATTCCTTCTGAGAAGCCAGCCAAATTCCAGCACATTCTTACCTGTGTCCTATTACAACTATCAAATTTGAAGGTTTGTCCCACAACCAGGCTTTTATATGTTTTCTTATTACTAGACTTCAGCAACAAGTGATACCACATAGACGTCACTCTCTGACACCACTAGTGATAAAGAATGAAAGAAAACAATGACAAGAATAACTTTTGTGCTTAGAACATGGCTTATTTCAAGTATCTATTACAGTGAAAGAAGGCTGAGTGCCACCTTTTGCTGACCAAGCTCCCACTTGTTTATAGAGGCTATTTTAACAGCCAATATCTTTGGGATATAGCTCCCTGGGATGACTCTCTTTGTGGATTTGAACTCATCACTTGCAGTTCTAAACATTTTCTTTCTCTTGTTTAATTCTTGTTTGTGTTGATAATGTGTGTCTCTGCTTTTGAGATAACTTCAGTGAACACAATTTTGTTTACATGTCTATTCCTAGAGATACAACTACTTTATGGTTAGAGCTATTGACATTACTGGAGACACAATCTCACAGAAAACCTGCTGATCTTGATTTTCTTACAATCATCCTGCCCCATCTTTTACATTGTTACATAAACCATAAGCAAGAGAATGTTTTCTCAATGGAGGCGTGGAGACTGGATTCCGCAACTATGCATTTTGATTGGTTGTGGTTCTCAGAGGAGATGTTTCTAAATGCTGATGAACAGATTCCTTTAGTTGAAAATATACGTATTTAGAAGTTCATTTTAGAAAGAGGTAAGAAAACTATATACCATGAATAAGGAAGCAGCCAATACTTTAGAATAGAAAAGCAAATGAAGGACAGCGTGATTTACTTAAAAGCAAAATTGCAGTAGAGGATAAAATTCGCTCTGACCTTTCCGACTGACCCTCTAGAGCTTTATCTTTTGTCATGACTGAGATAGCTGAGTAAACAGTTAAACGTTTAACACTATTCTCCTACCTTAATATAAAATGATTTTTTTCAAGTTAATTTAGTGCATTTGCTTTACTGTTTCTTAACTGCTATGACTTAAAATTTAGACATCTGTACATACAATGTCATTAGGACAGAAAAGGACAAAAAGTATTCTGGATATAGAAAAAAGAGGGCTTTATTAAGCTTCTGGATTCTTATATTATTTATATTTAAAAGTGTGTAGATTATTAGAAATAATTGTTGTAATTCTATATTATCATATTATTTGAATGCCGGTTCATCTTGTATGCTTATGCAAAATTTTGTTTTGCATTTTGCCTGATATACTTATATTTAAAAAAAATACTGGGAAATTGAGGTGCTTCTGTCTCTGAATAGAAACTTTTAAAAGTGTATTAATCTTGAATTAATTGGTATTTCTTTGCTTTCTAATGTGATAAGGCACTAATTAAAGCTTCATATTTAACTTGACATGATATGTATTTTGAACTTGGATAAAATGCACAAAAATAGTCATGATAAGACAGAAGCAAAATATAATATTAAATGGTAAAATGGAAAAAAAGAGAGTTACAGTGGCTGGAGTTACTTAACTATATATATATATATATATATATATATATATATATATGCATTATTTTGTATTTTGTGGATTGTTGAATTTTATTTATCTTATATAACCTTTGTTTCGTTTTGTTTGTTTTTGTGTTTGTTTGTTTTTTTTTTGTTGTTGTTGTTTTTTTTTTTTTTGAGACAGGGTTTCTCTGTGCAGCCCTGGCTGTCCTGGAACTCACTCTGTAGACCAGGCTGGCCTCGAACTCAGAGATCCGCCTGCCTCTGCCTCCCAAGTGCTGGGATTAAAGGCATACACCACCAGTGCCAGGCTTATATAATCTTTGATGATAAAACTTCAAAAATAAAAATGCTCTAGAAGGAAAAACATATTGGGAGTTATAAGGATTCCACACCTTCAATAAGGATGGAGGAAACTGCTGCTTGCACAGAAATATGAACTTCATATAAAGGTACAAAATGTAATGAAATTTCAGTTTGCTGGGTTTTTTCCCCTCTGAGTTGTGATATTCTAAGTCAACTTAACATTAGATGTTTCTTTCAGAATTCCATTATCTCTGCTGAGAAGCATGAAATCACACTGTAAATATCTATAGCATCTTCAAATTTCAACAAATGTCAGGTCAGAATAAAGTCCAGGTAAATGTGTACTTCTCACCTGGCAGCTGCATGAAGATTTATTCAAATGCAATTTTATATTCTTTCACTTGGAAATACATTTGAAGGCATGTCAAATATAAGACACATTTATCTGAAAATTTACATTAGAAAATAACTCTATTTGTACCTCTTCCACTGTCTAAAATAGCCTTCTTAGTTTTATGTTTTCCATTTTTAAATACATGGTTTAAAAAAATAAATTCATTATTTTAGTATTCAATATTATTCTTTCATTGACACAAATATCTGTAGTTACAATGTCATCTTTATTCTTTGCATAAACCAAGGTAAAAAAGATGTATGATTTTGAATAGGAACATACTTGTTATAACTTACTTCATTTCAGTGAAAATCATATTTTAAAAATGCTTGGAAATTGAGTTTGTTATAACCTTTGTGCATCTATCAAAATGATAATATTACGTATCAAGGATACACTCTAATTACAAATATATTTGTTTTGTTTCTTAAGGTATGATGTGAGTTTTAGAGTGAGCAAGTTCCTTTGTGGCTCACATATGCCATCATCCTCCCATGAAGATGCCATGTGGGGAGAGCAGCACACCCCTAATACTTCAGGGTAGTATCACAATGTTGATAAACTAAACCTTCAACTCTGTTCAAATAATCTTCATCATGTATACATAGTGAGTTCTTTTTGGGAGTAGGGTAAAATATAAAATTCTTTATTAAGGACCTATAAATATTGGCAGTAATAGAAACTAATATTACTGCCCTATAAACCTACCATTTTTATAACTCTATTTACCATGGAAGTGTTACTATTGTTTTTCATTTGGTTTATGTTCCTGTATTAGACTGTGTTAGTAAACTAGAGGGACAAAGAGAAATGCTGTATAACTAGACACAACAATTCTCAAGATTGTCAAGTATACAAATGCAGTGTAAGGAGATATGCAGGCTCACTTTTCTTCCTTTTTCTTTCTCTGTTTCCTTTTGTTAACTCATCTGTGTCAGGCAAATCACCCTGAAAAATCCTCCGAAGATTGTTCACAAAGCACTAATAGTTCTTGGATACAATTTTTATCCTGACATTGCTGGTCTGATTCTCTCAGTTTCTTCTCCACTCACAGCTTTTAAGTTATCAGGAACTGTCTTCTAGTCTGGGTTCTTGACATATTTGTGGCCTGTACTTTGGACTCTATGTTCTAGTTTATTTCAGAAAACCATTTTTCTCTGTTTAGCTACTTCCTCATGACCCTGAGTTTTGTCCCCCAACCCTTGTTTATAGCCATCATATGTAGTTCCTCCTTTATTAAAACATATTGTACTTAGTGCATCGATCCTGTGCTAAAGATGCTTAAATGAGTCCCTTTGACTAGACAAGGTTTATCTTAGTACAACACTTGAAATATTTCACATTTTGCCATTATCTGCCATTGTAATTTTAATATTTTCTGATTGTATTACTGAATATATCTTTTCCATCCATGTATATTTTCATATATATACATATATATATAATATATATATAAATAGCATTTTCATTTATTCTCTGAATTTCATAGATGTATACAATATATTTGGGTTATAGCAACCTTCCACAGATTCCCTTCATTCCCCCCTAAATCCCGCTCCCAGCTTCATGTTCGTTTCTTCTATTTTTCAATCTGGTGAGAGCTACTATATGCACATAGGGCTTGTGTCAGCAAGTAGAGCTTGGATTACCTAACAGGGCCTGCATCCCTTAAGAAAAATGACTACCTTTAAACCAGGGAATGACCGGAGAGATTATATGCATGGTTTTATTGCCTCTTCTGTGTTTTGTGTGATCAACACCAATGGATCCACCAGATACCAGAACAAGTCCAGTTTTGAATACACTAATCAAATGCTTGCCTCTCCAAAAGTTCCCAGTTCCATTACTTCTTACCTTAGAATCTATATTTCAAACATATTTTAAGATGTTTTATTTTTGTCTTTTAAATAAATAAAACAGTACAGTCATTGTCTTAGAAACCTTGCACTTTAAAGTCTTGCATGAAAAAAAAAATTTAAAAAGCCCAAAAAACAAAAAACAAGCTTTTGGTGAACCTAATCTACTAGGCAAAACAGAAAAAGAAATATCAAGTGTATCCAACCATTCAGTATCTATGAAGCTCTGTTATGTACATCTCCTTACACATGTCACCATGTCATACATTATTTATAACAGTGCATATCATTATGCACTGAATACATAAACATGTAGTTAGGTCAGGTATGGTGGTGCACACATTTAATCTCTGTAATTGGGAGACTGAGGCTGCTGGATTTCTGAGCTTGAGACTAGCATTGTCTACAAAAAGAGTTCCAGGTTTCCTAGTCGGTCATTAATGGGAGGAGAGGCCCTTGGTCCTGTGAAAGCTCTATGCCCCAGAGTAGGGGAATGCCAGAGCAAGGAAGCAGGAGAGGGTGGGTTGGTAAGCAGGGGAGGGGAAAGGGAATAGGGTTTTTTATCAGAGGGTAAATCAGGAAAGGGGAAACATTTGAAACATAAATAAAGAAAATATCTACTAAGGGGAAAAAAAAAAAAAAAAAAAAGAGTGCCAGTACAGGCAGGGCTACAAAGAGAAACTCTCAAAAATAACAACAACAACAATAATAACAATAATGATGATGATGATGATGATGATGATGATGATGATGATGATGATAAAAAAAGGAAAAAAATCTAACGAACAATTAAAAAAAATACCCAAAATAACAAACAAGTTAATAAATTTATGTGGCTCTGAGGAAAAAAAAACTATATAGGAAGACATTAGAGAACAAATCATTTATAATGCTAGTGAATGTATTTTCCTGTACTTTCTCAATTATTTATCTAGTTGTATATACTAGTTTAGTGTTTTACTCATAAGTTATTACCAAGTTTTGACATTGTGTGTATGTGTGTGTATGTGTCTATCTGTGTGTATGTTTCTCTGCAAGCTACCTTTATGTACTCATTGTGATTTGTTTTGCTTAGATCAAATAGTAAAAATCCAAGAAGAAAGTAGAGAAAAAACCTTTCTTTTATGATTAGAATGTTCTGTTCTATCACTGAAACAAAGCAGGAAGCTATGTTCAAGCACTGTGTCATAGGACAAGCACAATGACATATATATTTTTTTCCTTTTTTATTTTTTATTTTTTATTTATTTATTAGATATTTTCTTTATTTACATGTATATTTTCCCTTTCCCAGGTTACAATGACATATATTGACATGCAATCTCCATCTCTCTTTCCATGGCCACTCCCTAACATGACTACTCAAAAGTCTCTGTTTTGAGCAATTTGAAATCTACTCCCTGACAACTCATCTTTCAAGACTTACTTTGTTTAAATTCCATTTATTTTCACATGAGTATAGAGGTTTTTGACTTATGGAAAATCATCTATACCCATATGATTTAACTAAGATGAAACAATGATGGAAGACCCCATGGCACTTTCTATTTGGGAGTAAGTGAGTGCGAGTTTCATGTTATTAACCATGAACAACTCGAAAATATCCATTGAATACATACCATTGATTTGATAGCTGAGTCCACTTGAATAAGAAAAATCAAAATGTTCATTATTCAAAATTCTTGCAATTACTCAAAGTAGAATAGAAAGAAAATTAAATAAATTAAAATAAAAATTTCCTAAATTTCTGTGAAGCAAATACAAATTCCTTTCTTATCATTGCATATAATTTAAAGGGAAAAGGAAATATTATCTGGAATATACGAGGGAAAAAAGGTCTTAAACTTTATAATTGTATAGCTTGGGAAATATCTTAAGTGCTAGGGTCTCAGTTCATAAGCTTAAAAATTGATAGTACATGCAAGAGTCATGACCATAATTAAATGGGATTGAAAATACAGAGAGAAAACCAGTGTCCAACATAAAAAAGCCTAACAACAAATGTCATGTATGTTAAACTAGTTTCCTTTGTAAAATTAGATTTGATTTATTAATTAGAAGAGTCCAGACTAAGTCAGAGGAAATATAAATCTTCAAAGAACTCATGAATTGATAAAAGGCAGCCTGACAAAGTGATTCTAACTGCTATGTTTTGGTTCTCACAGCAACACTTTGAAATTATAGGCTTCATAAAGAAACATATTATGCTAACTATCTAAAGAAAGCAGAGTAAGTGAGAAAATGTGCAAGATATTTGACCATGACTTTGATTCCTTTTATAACACCACATATTAAAACTTTAAAAATAAGTCTTTATTTTAATGAATACAAAAATCTAGAGAGAATATTTTTTAGTATATGAAAAGTAACAGTGATGGAATATATTTTTATAAAAGCAAGTCAAAATGATGAGTTGGGAATCTTTCTTGTACAGTCTGCATCCAATTTAGATGTGAATAAATGTTTAAATATACTTCCTTCCTATGGTTAAGAAAGAAAGATCAAACCCTTGAAGAAAAGCCAGGCATGAGGAAAATTAGCATACTGGACTGCAGGAGTCCGTGCAATGGTCTGCCTTAAATTATGTATTTTTTTAGTGCAATGTAACATAAATGTATACATAACCATCAATGCATAGTACTAGTATTTAATGGATCCATGACTTGTGGCTTAGGAAATAATGTAAAAGGTAAGAAACTCAGCAAGGTATTTTCTTCTCTCCTCATATGAATCTTTTGTTTAAAATTCAAGTGAATAGCATAGCATTTGCCTTCAAAGAACAGAATTTTAAAAAATGCAAACAATTCCAGTGTGTTTCAAGAGAAGGTACTTCACATTAAACAATGCATGGAATGTTTTATCACTTTAATGGTTTGGTTTGTTCAATGTGCTTGAAATTGAGGAGAGTGCATAGATGTCAAGACATATTTTCCAAGTCATTTTTAATAATAATAATAATAATAATAATAATAATAATAATAATAATAATAACAAATCACCTCACTTAAACTACCTCATTTTTAATTGTCCAAGTGTAACAGAATTCCTGAGATCTGCTTATTTATAATCAACAGTGAATTTTCCTACTTATGAAACATGAGCAGCCCATGGTAGAGTGTTCTTTTGAGAGTCAGCTTGCTGTATCATCCCACTGGGAAAGGCAACAAGAAATCATGTTTATCTCAGAGCAAAGGAAAGGACAACATTCATTTTATCAGTAGCTCCCTCTTCATCTAAACTTAAGCACTTTGAAATGTGACCTGTATTTTTCCTAAATAATTATTTTTTTAAATAGTTCTTCTTGTTATGATTTTTAGCACCAGGTACAATATAAAAAAATGTATGACACATACATAAAAAAATTCATTGTGATTTGCAGTATCCTCATGATAGAATCACTCACTATAAATTAATTCACATCCAAACTCATAACAGATCATTTCATTGAAATGCTGATATAACTCAACTTATAGAGAATAGATCAACAGGTGTAATATATTAACTATATTAATGTGGTAGCTCTGATCCTCCTTTAGATGTTTATTATGGAAGAACCAAACAATTCAATGACTAAAAGATAGAATTCTTTCTATCCTTTTTATTACTAGTTAATGAAAATGTCCAAGAATTTTGCACAACCATAGACTGTCTTCTTTCTTTAGGTTTATGTTGCATTCTATTACTGAGAAGTAGATTGTATTTATTGAAGATAAACTACTTAGTATTGACAACCTCACTATGCCCAAATAAGGAAGCCAGTGAAGCCAAAAAAACTTTCCTGAGCACCTCAGTGTGGATTTGAAAATGGAATGTGGTAAAGGGAATATGTGTCAGACAGGGTATAGATACAGAAGTCTATGCAACCAGAACTAGGGAATGGACAAAAGTGTGAAAAGACACATGATTTTTTGTTTGTTTGTTTGTTTTTCCAGACAGAGTTTCTCTGTGTACACCTGGCTGTCCTAGAACTCACTCTGTAGACCAGGCTGGCCTTGAACTCAGAAATCCACATGCCTCTATCTTCTAAGTGTTGGGATTAAAAGCGTGTGCCACCAGTGTCTGGCTAAGATGATTCTTGATATATTTCTTTTTAAGCTACATTGAAGTTTAGATAGTTCCAATATTTGTAGTTAAAATGTTCAACTTATGAATGTTTCTGTTTATTCAAACTAGCTGTGTGTTCAACTATACAAAAAACCATGGGAAAGAGCAAGTGGCATGGAATAATTAAGTAGGTAGTAGGCTAAAATTTCCAGAAAACAATACATAGGAAATATTGCTTATGTCAAATAGACACTTGGTCCATGCTTTCCCCCCACCAATTAAAACAACAACAACAACAACAACAACAAACCACGTGACCTATACATGTGACATCAATATCATAATTAATTCAATCTTGGTACTTAGAAAAGAAGCCTTTAGACCCCCTCCCATGGGAGGTGCCCCTCCCAGATGCTGTAAATGATATCCTACTATACTTGTGGTTAAGGGTCTAGCATAATTGCCATTAGGGATACTTCACCCAGAAGCTGGTGAAGCCAGAGAGGCTAAGCAAAAAGGAAGGTTTAAGAGGGACACGTGGGAAGGAGATATAGAATAGATTTCCCAGTTAGACTGGGAGCAGGTGGTGATGGGAAATGGAAGGAGAAGGTAGTGAAAGTTAAGGGAGAGATTACTGGGACACAACTGGTATTGGGGCGAGGATTTTAGGATGGAGGTAGAAATCTGGTGTAATGGAAACTCCGTGGAATCTACAAGGGTGATCCTAACTAAGACTTCTAACAATGTGGGATTTCTAATGGTAGGAGAGGATGCCATCTTATATCTTCTGCCTGCCTTTGGGACTTTTTTCCTCCATCTTGGATGTCTAATCCACACTTGATATGAGAATACGGCCCTGTGTTTATTGTAGTTTGTTATGCCCTATTTGGTTTATGCCCCTGAAAAGCATTCTCTTTTCTGAGGGAAAGTAAAGGGTAAGTGGATCCAAGGAAAAGGATATGTGAGTGAGTTTGTGTGTGTGTGTGTGTGTGTGTGTGTGTGTGTGT
>JADRCD010212859.1:0-33843 GCA_019843815.1 Montemys delectorum
ACACACACACACACACACACACAAAACACAATGCCGGCTCTCTGTGTTCTCTTACCACTATTCTTAATGTTTGTATATGATAGTTTTGATTCTGCAAGTAAAAGTATACCATGTGTTGTGACCGGTGCTTTCATAGCTCTGTGATAGTTTTTGAATAATACTGCATGAACATGTCCCTACATCACATCCATTCAGAAGTTTTGTTGTTCAGCTGGAAAGCTAAGAAGAGAAGTGAGAGAAAAAGAGGCCAGCGAGGAAAAAAATCCTCTGTATTTTGAAAATTGAGATCACTTTAGCGCCTTAGCCATGCCTGAAGTACCTCCTAGTGAACTGTGGTATAAGTACCTCTTGACAGATTTCCCCAATCCACAGCATTTGGGCTTACCCAGGATCCAGGGAAGCACAGTTAACCCACACTGGAGACCAGGCAGGGATCCATGATGATTTGGGAAGGCACTGTCAGACTATCAGAATATCGCTCATTCCCATGTTCCAGGGACTGTGGAAAGCATATGTAAAAGAACATTTTCCATGTTCATAACTAGACAACCATGGCCCTCTTTAATTCAAACTTCAGAAGAAATAAACCCACACAGCTCCAAGGGGGTGGCCAACCTCAGAATGCTGTTGTTCAAGAGACAAAGTCCCTGAATTATGCTCTGAGCAATCCTCACAGTTGGCTCTTCTTCTGACGGGGGGTGGGGGTGGGGTGGGGGCTCATTTCTTCACTCCCCCGAAATTTCAAAGCATTCACTGCTTTGCTCTCCACCCTATTTGTCAAAGCCTCTCCGCCCTATTTACAGCTTCCTTTGGCTAGAGCTCTCCTCCCACAGTAAGACATTGAGAGCAAGTTTTTTTTTTTCATTACAGTTGTACCCTCTGTCAGTAACAGAAGGCCTTGCTGCCTTCATACTCTCTGTCATCTACTGAATCAAAGATAGCCTCTTATGCATCTTTTTGTTTTCAAATCCTAAAAGACCGCTCCTCTTGCCGTTCTCTTCCTCATGTTTTAAAAGTTGGTAGTACTTCTAAAGGAAAGAGAAGGTAAAAAGAGTTCCTATGGCAAGGACACATTTTTGAAATATATTTGGTAAGATATTTTCCTTAATTCTTTTATGGGTTTCCAGCTAAAGGAGTTAACTATGCCCAATTAAAGTTTATGCCTGGGGTGGGAGAGAAGAGGATACTGGAACCATTATCAATGTACAAATGCAATTCTTTAACCAGAAACTTCTGTTTCCGCCACTCTTGGGGGTTTGTTATAGTTGGTGGGATGCTATATGGTAAAAACAAAACAAAACAGACAGACAGGCAAAGAAAAAAACCCACGGTCAGTCTTTACAGAACTGCACTATAACACAATTAAGAGTACTGTGGAATCAGGTATACGTACCACACATCAAAGTGAGCTAAAACGTGAATCTGTGTTCACATGTCAACAACTGACTGGGCCACTCTGTGCTGGTTGAGGGGTGGGAGGGTGGTACATGAGGAGGATTCTGGACTTCTGTGCAATTTTAGATCTCTGAAGCAATTGCAGTGGAAACACAATCTTTAAGGTGCCCCTTGTACAGACCTAACAATTGAAAATTCAGGATTTGCAAATGACTTGTGAGCATGCTTACAGAATAAAAAGGCAGGAAACTCTATCCTCTTCCACATAGTTTCAGGAAAATATCTTTTTTACAGTTTCATATCCTTCAGTATGGATTCTTATAGCTGGAATCAGTTTTGACTTAATTGATGTTTGTATTTATTAAAGGGAAAAAGGTTTTGTTTACTTGGATCTCCAAAGAGCTTAATTCCTCTGGAATGTCAACCACCATTGTCGCCAGCATAATTTTATCTTAGGGTAACTAATAGGAAACTTCAGTTTAACTATTTAAGACCCTTATTTCTATATACTTGGATAACAATTAAAATCTGCTGTGAAATTAATAAATAATAAATGTCATACTTAAAATGCAATGTCTATTAAAATACCTGAACCATTTTAAATATCAGCTCCAATTTAAAATGTTTTTAAATTTGAAAGTAAGTAAGAGATATCATTTAAATCATCAGCTTTAAGAAGGTACCATACATCTACCCATGTGCTTGTATTCACTTGATGAGTTTTGAGGAAACCCAAGCTGGTGGCCTTTAGCAGATTGTTTTCATGCTTTTTTTCTTTTCCTTGGTGTTTGTTTCTAGCTGCAAATGATGGATTATTATGTGTATATTACTGTCTCAAAGCCCAACAATTGTACAGTTGTTCAGCTCTTCACACTTTTCCTGTATAAGATCTGTGGAATGTGTCTTTAAAGAGGGGAAAATAGAAAAATGGGGGAGGGTCTTGTGTTTTGGTGGTGTTTTTTGCTTTTTTGGGTTTTTTTTTTTTTTGGTTGGTTGGAGTTTTTTGTTTTGTTTTGTTTTTTTATTTTTTCAAAACAGGGTCTCACTATGTGGCTCTGGCCATCCTGGAACTTGTTCTGTAGACCAGGCTGGCCTCGAATTCAGAGATCCCCCTGCCTCTGACTCTCGAGAAAAAAGGCATGAGCCACCACGCCCAGCTTAAACATGTTAAAGCAGGAAAACCTGAATGTGATGTGCGCCTCTTTACCCCACATGAACTGTGTATTTGTTTTAATAAATGGAATTTTCAGATTCATTTCCTACGGGGTCACTTTCGTTTCAAAGACCTGTGGAGCACCTCCCACATCAGTATTGATTTAAGAGGAACCTGGAAGTACAGAATGATGGGGAGATGGGGAAAATGATTTTCTTCAGGAGTCTTCCAAACAGTAGATTTAAAGAAGAGAAAATATATCTTATTTGGAGTTGTATAGAACTCCTCTCCCTTGGTCATGTGCCTCATGTATAGCCCTTGAGAATGGAGAAATACTGGAGGGAGGGCCTTGAGAGTTCTGCAGGCTAGACCAGAGAGAGAGAGAGAGAGAGAGAGAGAGGGAGAGGGAGAGGGAGAGGGAGAGGGAGAGGGAGAGGGAGAGAAGAGGAGAGAGAGCAACTGATGTTTAGAGATTTTAACTTGCTGTAGCTGCACAATAGTGCCATCCCACTCCCACCACACTCAGAGTGTGTTATTCTCTGTCTGTGTTTTATTTATTTATTTATTTATTTATTTATTTATTCTGGTTTTTCCAGACAGGGTTTCTCTGTATAGCCCTGGCTGTCCTGGAACTCACTCTGTAGATCAGGCTAGCCTTGAACTCAGAAATCCACCTGCCTCTGCCTCCCAAGTGCTGGGGTTAAAGGCATGTGCCATCACTGCCCCCTGTGTCTGTGGTTTTACAACTATACCAGAGAAGACAGGGCCCTCAGATTCTGGATTCAGATGCTCCTTGAAGATCTCAGTCAACAAGGGCTTTCCCCCCAGGACTAGAATTGAACCTATGGTTGCATAAATGCTGGGAAAGCTCATTGAGCTAGATGCTCAGCTCTTTCCTCTGCTTTAAAAAAAAAACTTGAACAGGATCTTGCCATATTGCTCAGACTGGCCCCGAACTCATTCTATAACTCAGACAGTGCTCAACTTGTAATCCTCCTGCCTCAACACCACCTGCCTCAGTAAGTGGGGTTATAGATCTGTCCCAGCAGACCCTGCTAAGAAAGCCTTCTGATTGTCCCTCACATTGTGCCAGGAGTAGGTATTCCTAGTGAAGAAAGAGGGGCTGGTTCCCCTAGGACTGGGTCAGCATCAGTAGCATCTCTAACCCACGGGTGAAGGAGCCACATGGTGGAGTTTGTGCCTTACTGCTCCAAGTCCATCACTGTATCTCAGATGATGACCTCCTGCCTCAGAATCAACCTGCGATGCATTTTAAAAGGAAAGATCCTGCCCCTCCCCACCACACATGTGAACTCATATTCTCTGATGTTGACTTAACAGTATGCATTCCCTTGCATGCTGCCTGCCGTTTGACTATCCTTCTCTATCTAGCATATTTTGCTTTTCCTAATGCTAAAAAAAGGCACTGATTGCAAATGTCATAGGAGTAAACACAGAAAGGCAGGTGAGGATCCAGCCAGCTCCTGGCCTGAGCCCCTGTCAGGAGTATGCGGGTGGGCTTTGGCTCTGTTCCTGTTTCATTTGGGCCCTCTGGGAGGATCTTCTCTAGCTCTCCTTCTTTAATAAGCCAGTCACATTTTAGACAGCCCTCACAGTGACAGAGGGAATTAGAGCTGGGTCAGCTCCAATCCACAAATTGCAAATAATTTGCCAAGGGAAATTCCTTTCCCTCTGGTTCTGCCCCAAATCTACATTCTCATCTATTTAGAATCAGGAGAGTTAGGCAGAATTGATTTCAATGAAGGGGCCCTTGGGTTCCCGGCCCTTCCTCAGGGAGAACTCCCACTGGAGCTGGAAAACTGCATCCCTACCCTAAGTTACAGGTTGATGGTGTCTGGTGACCTCAAGCACATTTGGTACTCACTATCATCCCACTGTATGAGCTGAAGAATTAGAATGAGGCCCCAGGTTCCCATGTTATCTCAGCCAAGACCCTAAACACTCCTCACTATAAAAGTGAAAGAAGACTACTGAATTCATTTGTCATACTGAGTGGCCAAACAGAGCTGAGTGTGGTGTCCCACTCAGAAAGCAGAGGCAGAGGCAGAGGCAGAGGCAGAGGCAGAGGCAGAGGCAGAGGCAGAGAGAACTAGGAGTTCGAGGCCAATCTGGTGTACAGGTACAGAGTGAGTTCCAGGACAGACAGGGATACACAGAGAAACCTTATCTTGAAAAGAAAAAAAAAAAAAGAGGAGGGGGGCAAATCAAATGAAAGAAAACAGACACACAAGTGTCATGAAGGAAGTGTTAGCAAAGGACTTTGGCCACTTCTTGCTAGCAGCCCTCGAAGATGGAAACACTGGGCAGGCCAGCTTCAGCTCCCAGCACACTTTCCTTTCTAGCCACACTCCCTGGCTCAAACCCTTAGTGGCTTGTGTCCAAATTTCTACCACACCCACTGCTATGACCAACTTCACATCCTCCCACTCTCAGCAACAACATCCAAGTGGTCTGTAATCAGGCTCCTTCAGTTACAGGTGGCAGGACAGTCACAGCTGCCTAAGAAGAGCCCAGAAGCAGGTCCACTGTACACCCAGCTGGCTTCCTGTGCTTGGTTGAGTTTTTTGTGTGCCCTGTCTGCCTCTGTGCTTCCCTCTGCAGCATCAGGGTACTGTCAGCTCTGACAAGACCAGCAATTGCAGGAAAAAGGCAATGACAGTCCCATTGCCTGAAAATGTCCCTAGACCATGACCTCACAAGGTAGACTTGTAGAGGTAGACAGGCATCCCAAGAAAACAGAACTCCTTGCCAGACCAATTGATATGGCCAAGTGTAGAACCCATGATGCTCTGCTTCAAGGTACTCCGTCAGCCACATACATCCTCCTTCAAGGATCCAGAGCTTCTGGCCCTGCCTTGTTGATCTTCCTGATTCACCAGGATTGTGCGACTCTCAGCTTCCTAACCCCTTTGCTTACGGGCTAACCCCCTCAGGATTATCATGACCTGTGATGAGAAAAATAACTGATATAAAACAACCCCTTTGAGCAACTTCATCTTGCTCCTCTTTGGAGGCCAGTCCGAAATCCAGGCTGCCTTTGACTTTATTCTTCAACTCCAAACAAATGGTATTTTGCAGTATTTGAGGTGCTGTGTCAGAGTCAACAGCATGGAGCTTGGGGATTAACAGAGAAAATAAAAGTCAATTGCCAGTTACCAGGAACGCAGGAAGCTTGGAGAAGAGCAGAGGTGGATTCTGGACCAGAGCGGGTGATGTTGACATTAATAGCCTACCATGTGAGAATCTTGTCTCGTGCTGGGAAACTATAACCGTCTCAGGAGTCAGGAACTTCCCCATACTTCTTCCCCATTCTTAAGGCCACTGAGAAAGAAGTTCTCCACACAGAACAATGGTCCAAAGCAGAGTGGAGGTCTTGGCCTCCTCTCCTGACCTGTGTGAATCAGTCCTTGACTTCAGCAATAATACTTAAGGGCCTGTGGGCTTCTGCAGGTTCAGTGACCAGAGACACTACACAGCTTAGGCCCGAGGAAGGGACCTCCTATCACTGAGATCACTGGCTGATTGCCCTCTATTCTGCTTATGTGTAACGATTCAAAGTCAGCTATAAATTAACTAGATTTTAGTAATATTAAATTTTCAGCTCCTCACATGAGCTAATCACATGTTAAGTGTCCAATAGCCACACTCAGCCAGTAGCTACTATAGCAAATGGCACAGACAAAGAATATTTCTGTCAAAGCAGAGAGTCTTGTCATATTGCTATTCTGTAGCAATGGTAGCTTGCTGAGCATACTTTATCCTTGTACTCAAAATTTGACAATATATTTAAGAATAATAAGATAAAGTCAATATTCATTCATGGGTAGAAACTATTTAGAAAACAATCTTTATCTGTACTGGGCATGTCATGATTTTCTCCCTTGTCCTTAGTCCCTAAATAATACCGCATAGTGACTCTTTAGCTAGCATTGCCATGAGGTTAGGTACTACACGTGTCCCCCAAGGAACAACTATACTGTAATAATCTATAATTGGCCTACTTGGCTAGAGGTCATGGTAAGCCATATAGGCTGCAGATTATGTCATTCCTGGAAACCCCTCAGCCATGTATCGTCACCTGCCTGTCACTTAGTAAAGTATAATGATAATAACCATGACAACAGCAATAGCAGTAACAACAAAGCAAACTGAACATTAAGCTCTTAACTGAACATCAGGCATGAGGCCCAGTATTTTGTACGTAATATGCCAGTCAATTCCCACAATAATTCAAAGAGCATCATCTGTCTCCCGAAGCAGATATCTTTCGTGCCTCCTAACACATGCGTGACCCACTTCTGACTTCAGAAGCAGCTGCAGCTGAGTGTTCTCAGCAGGCTATGGCTTCCCAGAGGAAACTGGTGCCCTCCCTGTTCCCTCTACCCGTCCTCTGGCTCCCTCCCTCCCCCCGAGACAGCTCTCAGCCAATAAGGGAGGAAGAGTCTGGGACAATGTCTGATGCTCCGCCCTCCAAAGGGACCGTTCTGGGTGTAATTTCTGCAGTGGACCTAAGACATCCTAACTGGCCTGTCCCAATCATCTCCAAGAGTAACCAGCTCAATAGCACCCTTCAGTGACTTCTGCTCCTTCAATCTGCCTCCTTTTCTTATTACAGCTTTTAAAATTTATTTCTATTTTTAATTATGTATGTATGTATGTCTATGTATATATGCAGATGCTCCTAGAGGCCCCTTCGGGGTGTTGAATAATACCCTGGAGCTGGAGTTACAACTGTCTGTAACTCCAGCTCCTGCGACATCTGTAGGAGAGTAGTGTTCCTGATGACTGAAAGCATCCCTCTAGCCCCATGCATCCTTTCCTCTTACTACATTTTTGCCTGCTGTGGTCATTCTCAGCACTTCCTCCCACGAAGCTCCCTCCGGTCAACCCACTGAACCAGGCCTTGACCTATCAAGAACCCAAACAAATTCATCCTGTTTTTGTAGATAAAGAATGTGAGGTTTCAAAAGACTGGCATTCTCCCAAATAGCAGATGAGGGATGCCTATGTAGATTCATCTTGATTTCAAAGACTTTGTTCTTAAATACTGTCTCAGAGTGTAAATTGGGATGCAAGTGCAAAAGAGGGAAGGTTTTAAGTGGAGTTCTGACTGTGTTGTTATAAGATACACAGTTTGTGAACATCAAGACTTTTGATTACCTCTCTGGCATGAAGACTTTAGTGATGTAAGTCAATATTTAACACCTTCTTCACTGGGCTGGTGTGGGGCCTAGACAGTGTCAGCCGAAGCTGTCAGGTTTACCTTGCCCAGAGAATATTTCTTGGCATCACAGAGCCTGTGCAAGGAGAATCAGTATTGATTACATCAAGGATGGTCCAAGATGTGATTATTTCTTTTAGACTTTCAGGAGCGGAGAAAGAATTTTTCCTTTTCCAACTGCTGTTCTAACAGATGTTGTGTCAACTAAGCCCAGGAACTGTCAGTGGGTCAGAAACAGAGACATCTCAGTGGCTGTGGAGGCTTCTGGGGCTTTTCTGCCTCCCGCCATGATTTGAGCAAAGTTTAGGAAGAAAAGCAAGACCAGCTAATATCCTTATCCATGTAGCTGTAATCCTCATCGGAGCCTCAGAGAAAGATAAGACAAGGGTACTCATTTCAGCCCCAATCCCCATCCCGTTTCGGTCCAAATACCAAGAACACATGCATGAAAACCCACGCAAACTTGGATCTGAATCACAGCATAGAGCAACAGATGCCGCTGCACATGCGTACAGCCCTTCACATGCGCGCATGCAAGGGAAAGCTGTCCCAGAAGGCTTGCGAAAGCAACCCAGCATTCTCAGATGGGGACTAGCACAGTGTACCGGCACATTCCACCACCAAAATGTCACTGGCCCCATCTGTAGGTGATTTGTGTTTATTTTGTAATGGCAGTTCTCACGGAGTGCAACAGGAGCTCTGTCGGGTCCCCGAGGCCCTTCGGGGGCTCTCCAAGGTGGAGGCTGAATGAGTAGTAATCCTGGAGTATTGTTTTTCCTTTCATCACCTCACAGAGTAAGAAGTGTGAGAAGCTACAGGGTACTGATGTCACAAAAGACTGAATACAGGGCTCAATATGAGACTCTAGCTGCCTACCAATAAACCACACATCAAAAAGACCTGCCAGACCCAGTCTGGTACAAAGTCCCCATGTGCATCCTGAAGATCAAGATGTAGAATCCTCAGCTCCTTCTCCAGCATCATGTCTTCCTGGCTGCTGCCATGATGCCTGCCATGATGATAATGGGCTAAACCTCTGACCCTGTAAGCCAGCCCCAATTAAATGTTTTCCTTTATAAGATGGTGTCACTTCACAGCAATAAAACCCTAAGACAGAAGTCGGTACCAGGAACTAGGATATTGCCATGATAGACCTGGCTGTGCTTTTGTTTGGAGGAGTGTGAATTTTGGGATTTTGGATTTGGAAAGCAGTGGAATATTTTAAGCACTTCTTAATAGTCTATACTAGTAGAAGCATGGAAGAAAGTGGTTGCTGAAGGTGATTTAAACTTCGGGGGCCTGGTTCAAGAGGTTTCAGAGGTGAAGAATTTTAGTATGTTGCCTAGAGATCATTCTTATATTTTGTTTGAAGATGTAGTTGAATGAAGGGGCTATGTTCCAGCCCCAGCAAGTAGCAGAACTTGGCAGCTTCAGCCATGTGGTTCTTGCTTGAGAATCAAGGATAGAAGGTAGGGGTTATAGCTCCTTCTGAAGCTAAGGAAAGTCACAGAGGCCAGGCATGTGGCAGGGTTATCCCTGTGTGGAGTGAAGCTGTGAAGTTGAAGCCTGGATTGCTTTGGAGACCCGGAGAGGTTAGAGATGCCAGCGCCATGGGATACCTGCCAAGAAAAGCTGCTAACAGGAAGTGGAACCAGGAAAAAGAAAGAAGTGTTATAGTCAACAAAGCTGAAAGGAGTTGGAGATCTGAAGAGCACATTGACATCAGCCATGGAGATAAAGAATTTGGAGTTCACCCAGCTGGTGTTTAGTCTTGCCTTTGTCCAGTATTTCTTCACTATGTTCCTTTCCCCTGCATCTGGAATGGTAATGTATAACTGTGCCATTAAATGTTGGAAGTATGTTATCTATTTTTTGATTTTGATTTTATAAGGGAATTACAGTTAAGAGATTGCATGAATCTCAGAAGAGACTTTGAACTTTGGACTTTTAAACATTGTTGAGACTGTGATAGATTATGGGGACTTTTGAAGTTGAACTAAATGCATTTTGCATTATGTTATGGCTACAGGCCTATGGGGACCAGGGAGTGGAATGTGGTGGTTTGAATAGGTATGACCCCATAAACTCATGCGTTTGAATGCTTGGCAATAGGAGGTGTGGCCTTGTTGGAGTAGGTATCGCATTGTTGGAGAAAGTATGTCACTGTTAGGGAGGGCTTTGAGGTCTCTTATACTCAAGCTATGCCCATTGCAGCACACAGTCTCCTTCTGTATCCTCTGGGTCAAGATGTTGAACTCTCAGCTCCATTTAGCACCGTGTCTGCCTAGATGCTGCCATGCTTCCTACCATGATGGTAATGGACTCATAACCTGAAACCGTAAACCAATCCCAAGGAAATGTTCTCCTTTATAAGAGTTTTCATGATCATGGTGTCTCTTCACAGCAATAAAACCCAAATTAAGACACAGGATCTCACTATATAGCTCTGGCTGTCCTGGAACTCATTATGTAGACCTGGCTAGTCTGAACTCCCAGAGATCCTCATGCCTCTGCCTCCTGAGTGTTGGTATTAAAGGTATGCACCATTATGCCCAGCTAAAAGAGAAGATGATTAAAGGAGAAAGAGGGAAATATGTTAGACTGTCTCTTAGGATGCTGTTAAGGGCTTTCTAGGAAAACATTTGTGATTTCAAGTTCATAATTAAGCAGGAAATTAAGGGATAATTTTCCATGCAAAAAACCAAAACCATGACTGACATAAGTGTTGAAAGAACACATATCAAAGATTTTGTTTAACTCATTATTAATAAGTAAATTAAGCAGATGTTATAATGAGCTCAAAATGGAAGTCAGAGGCGGAGACATTTATAGATTTGGAATACCAATGAATCTGCAAAGGGATGCAAAACCATTCATAAAGGGGAAACAATCAGCTGAGCTTTTTGGGGGGGCAGAATTCAGTTGTACAGCTAAAGCAAGAGCCATTTCACCTTGTTATCAATGGCGTACACCAGAGGCTAGCAAATAGCTTAAAGGCAAGCAAAGGTACAGAGCTCCTACAGTAAGAACTAAGCAATCTAAGAACCATGTATGTATAGCCCATGGCCCCATGGGCCACATGCACCCAAGGAGAGTGACAAATAAGGCTCAACACCAAACGATAAACTCGATTAAAGCCTTATAAGAATTTTCATGATTTACCCATTTGTCTTTAACCAAACTGCATAGTTCTGTGTGATGTTTATAACTGACAATGGAGTGTCACCATCAAAAGATTAGGCACTCATGCTTAGCCTGTTTTGTACTAAAATCTAGGCTTTCCCCTCCAGTTACAAACCAGAGGGGGTGCTGATACACATTTTATCTTAAGATCTTCTTGTTTCATTCTGATCCATAGCTCCTATCCTGGTTCTCATACATAGGCATTTCTTGGGGTATCTCTCCATCTCTTAATACCAAGATTTAGCATGGATTAAGTGCCCACTTGAAGATTTTAATATGAAATACCCCAACAGGCTCATGGTTGAATAGTTGAGCCCTAGTTAGTGACACCATGTTGGAAGGCTGTGGAAACTTTGGCGGGCCTGGGAAGAAGGTCACTGAGAGACTGTCTTTGAAGGCTATACCTGTGTCTGCCTAGACTGGCTTTCTGCTTCCTGTCCACCAAGAAGCAAGAAATTGCCTGATCATGCTTCCATTAGCTGGCCACAGAACCAACCTAGCATATTGTGGACTCAATTTTCTGCAATCATGAGCAGAAATAGGTCCTTCCTGTTTTCCACTGTTTCTGCCAGGTACTTTGTCAGGGTGAAAGTTTCTAATGTATCTATATTATGCTTCGGGCTCTTGACAGCCTTCATAAAGCCCCATTGGATAATATTCCCTTTCAGTGTGATAAACAAGCTGGAAAAGTTCAGTCACTTGTACAAAACCTCCATTGCCTCAATTCCTCAAACAGCACCTTCTCTTCCTCCTTTAGTTCTGCACCAGGACACCAGAGGGCATGCTACACCCCGAGCACATCTGACTGTCAATATTCACACCAGAGGAGCAGTTATCTCTGCTTCCTCCGAGCATCACGTTTCTATTAATCTCGACCTGTGTCTCAGTTTTTATTTACTCATATATTATACAAATGAGTGCTTTGCCTGCATGTATGAATACGAATCATGTGTGTGCAGAATTGCAGAGGCCAGAAAGGGATGTCAGATCTCCCTGGGACTGGAGTTACAAAGGGTTGTGAGTTGTCATGTAGGTGCTGGGAGCTGAACCTTAGATCTTCTGCGAAGGAGTAATGAGTCATCTCTTCAGCTCTTCAATCCCAGTTTCTAAAAGCTATCTCTGCTCAGCCATATGCAGTGGCACCTTAAAGAGATTTCTTTCTCTTTTTGATCATTTTTGTTGTTGTTGTTGTTGTTTTGTTGTTGTTGTTCTTTGAGACATGGTCTCTCTACACATTCCTAACTGTCCTGGAACTCACTATGTAGACCAGGCTGGCATCTAACTCATAGAGATCCATCTGCCTCTCTTTCTAGAGTACTCAAACAAATGTGGGGTTTGTTTGTTTGTTTGTTTGTTTGTTTTTAATTTTTGTTGTTTGGGGGTTTGTTTGTTTTTAAGGTAACTATCTCCACATGGGTCCAGGAAGAAAATATTTATACAAGTATTCCTGAAGAGAAACACAGACATTGCAGATGAAGTTCGGAGGTTGGGCTGTGTTGGCTTAGCTCAGGAGTTAACAAACCAAAGCCAGAGCCAAGTTCACATGGTATTTGTAGTATGCAAGCTAAGAATGCTTTTATTTTAATAATTAAAACTCTCAAAGAGCAGGGCCATGGTGGTACATGCTTTTAATCCCAGCACCCAAGGGGGCAGAGGTGCACAGATCTCTGAGTTTGAGGCCAGCCTGGTTTACAGAGTGAGTTCTAGGCCCACCAGAGCTACACAGAGAAACTCTGTGTACAACAATAACAACAACAGCAATAGATAGATAGATAGATAGATAGATAGATAGATAGATAGATAGATAAAATTTAACTAAAAATATGTATCAAAAGAGAAGCTCTGACATGAAAATTACTTGGCACTCAAACCTCAGTTTCTGTGTTTTCCTTGGAATATAGCTTCACCCATCGGTGTGACATTCTTGCTCCGTCTTCAAGTTGCAAGAAAGCTAAAGGCCAGAGAATGGCAGCTTCTTCACAGCTCCCAGCCAACAGCAAATTTCTACTTGGGAATAATTTCTCAGAAAGCCTAGATGGCTCTGACAAACCTAAACACTGCATGTCCTAAATCCCACAGATTTTTTTAATTATGTAATGAGAATGAGGCCTGGAACCCTGAGCTTGAATAGCACTTTGGGAAGGCTCTCCACTGCGCTTTCCACACTTGGCAACTCCATCAACTTGTGGCTGTTCTGGTTTGTGTCCCGTGGAAGTCTGCTTGAATTTACCATTAATTACAATAATTAAAATCACGGAGTCTCCTCGGTGGGAATTTTCCAGCTCCCAGACAGAAATGTTTTCTTACAAGCTCCCTCTACTGGCCCGTTCTCAGAAGAATATTTTCTTTCTTTCTCTCTTCCTTTCTCTTTCTTTCTTTTTAAATTTATTATCTTTAATTTTTTTTTTTTACAGTCCAGTCGTTATCCCCCTCTTGGTCCACCCTCTGACAGTTCCTCATCCCATTCCTTCTCCCTCCCCCCACCCCTGTCTCCAAGAAGATGTCCCCACCTCTCCACCCCACCTCACCTCCCCCACCCAACCTGGGTAGGATTAGTGATTGTTCCTCTCTCTTGTCTGCTTGCATAGCACCTTCTCATACTATGGAAGACATACTTCTGTGTCTGAAGTATGTGGTATCTTCAGCAATGAGATCTTACCTTCAATTTCAAGGTGATAACTAAGGATATGACAATACCCTAGATGGTTTAGGGATGGTGTCTCTTGGAATCTCCTGACCAACAACTGAAAGGGAGATTTTCCATGCCTGGCCATGGGGTTAGAACACCATATTATTTTATATTTATGTATTATTTATGTCTAAACTTCATATATGATAGACAAGTGTATTGTATATACATATAAATAATTTAAATGAAGTTACTTCACTTTGGGTAACAATGCTCCCCCAAGAGCTATAGCTATGTATAACAACTCTACTGTAGGACCCTGTGAGAGAACTATATTCCCTCTGAATGCAAATGAGCAACAAGTCTAAGGGAAGCTGGAGAGCAACGCCTTCCCAAACACAGCTCCCCAAATACCTTGCTAATGATACAGCTTATCTTGCTGCTCACAGCCTTGGGAAGGATGGTCATGTGCAAGTAGGTGCAGAGTGATGCTTGCTTGTTAGGTTGTAAGTGGGAGAGGGAGGCCTGGTTGGAACTGGTTAAGGACTGTGGTGTAATATGTATGACTGTTAAAAGCAACAAGGTCATGGATCTATAAGTACAAACTGCTTGTTGGTGACTTAACAAAACAAACTGAAGGGACTTTGGCCAGCCCAGGCATGGCAAAGAAGTCTCTGGCAGGCCTTGCCCTTCTCCACTCCCTCTGCCTTGTTAAAAACCATTACATTACATTCCTAAAGCTAACCATCATGGTCTAGTCCCTTATTTGGCCACTTCCTCCTCCTTAAGCTGACTACCAAGGTCCAGCTATCAAAGTATTGAAGTCCAGATTAAAAGCCCCATTTTGGCTGTTCTAATTAACATGCCCAGTCAAAATTAAATACCTCATGTTAACACGGGATTTCCCCTTTTATCTTTACAAACTACCATTTGCCTATGGGCTGTGTCTGTCTCCTCTTTATCCAGAGGCAGTCCTTTGTCCCTCTCAGGCTAATACTCCTTCTTCCCCCATCTCTTGTTCTATTCCCCTTCTCCAGCATCCTCTATTTCCTATCCTTGTCTCTTATTTGCTGCCCTTTGTCCTTCTGGAGCAAATAAATCTCCTTTGTACCAAATACTTGTCTCTTCAGAAACATCCCATAAGATTCTGTAATAATTTATTATTCATGCTTATATGTAACTCGAAATCAATTCTGGTCATTTTTCTAGACTAAGGAGACAGCAACAGATCCCCAAGATATTTTGGATTAGGATAGATTTTATATGATAATTTTTGTCTTGAATTTTTTTAAATATAAAAATATATGTTTAACAAATAAAATATATTTGGTAAATAAGGATCATAAATTCCAAAGGTCTGTCTACTCAGATTAACGGTAACTGAAATAAAGATGTATGTCTAGCCTCTTTGTCTAACTTCATTAAGCCTTAACTATTTGGATAAACTGAATCATACAAGAAAGTATAATAGTCTGTAATGATATATACTATGAAAGAATAAAAGAAAAACAAAAAAACAAAATATGGTTTCCAATCTCTCTATAAGTTACATTTATAGTTTTTAAGATTCCCAGTCTCTCTATGGGCTACATTTATGACATACATTTCATTTTTATACTAAGAGAGTTTCCATTCAAAAATTATAATTTCTGAGACTAAAATTTAACATGGATAAAACTGTAAAATCCTAATCTTATTAAAGTGTCTAACTTCTTATAAATTATTAAGCATAATTAGTACATAGAAGTTAATATTCAGCCATCTTATAAATGATCACATTCTTTAATGTGCTCAAAACTATGCTTGTAATCATGCTAAGTACAATTGTAATTCAATTTCAGGGACAAGCTTCTATTTAGCCTTCTGTATTAAGCCTTAAGCAAGTAACTAAAAACAAACAAAGTTTGTTTAGCTCATATATACTTAATAGATACTGGTACTCAGTCTTCTCAGAGATCTACTGAGTACTGCATTTAAAATGCTTAATGAAAAAAGCTTACTATGAAAGACAGACCTCAGTTCCTATCAGTGACCCCAAGGTCTCCACCAGGATTATGGCTACGCCAAACACTGGATTAAACTGCCTCAGATGCCTTATTGGCTACCAGGACCCAGTCCAAACTTTGTACGAGCAACACTAGGGAGTTGAGCAGCCCACTTTGCCTAGAGAAGGTGAGGTCAGTCTCTCACGTCCCTGCTCCACAGGCTGCAGCCCTCTTAGTTCATTTCCTATGTAAAAATCAGGGCCGTTAGGTCTCCCGCTGAGAAAGGCAGGTGGGTTTGTCTTGCTAACAATCTTCACATTAAAGGATAAACTGGTTCAAGATGTAACTTTTTACTGTTCCTTTATTTAAAAGAGCTTGCTTTGCAATGACTGCTCTCAGTAATAACTACCCATGTCTCTGATAAATGTTTATATTAAAAAAAAAAAGGGTTAAATGTCTATACAAGTTCTGAGTGTCTAAGGAAGTGTTTTAAGGAGTATAAAGATCTGAGGATACAGACACTGAAGAAAGTTCCCGAAGGTCTAAGAAAATGATTTAAAGTATGTAAATGCAAATTATAATGGTATAAGAAAAGATTTAAGGTATATGAAAATAGAAGATATTTCTGATTTCTTTCTCCCTTCTATGCTATTGTTTTACTAAAACTTCGGAAGCCCAGAGTGTTAGCGTTGGTCAGTGGAGTTCTGACAAGCTGGTAGAGCACTGACTCTTTACTATTCAGTCGCAAGCTCAAGATTTTAATTTTCCTTTGGTTATCTTCTAAATATAGACTTAAGGGTGCTTATCATTGGGCTAAAACATCTCTGTACAATCTATATATACCTAGCTCTCTGGACAATGGAAAAAAATGTTCATGTTTTTAACCCAAAGCCATAGTTTTTGCTATGACTCAAAGGCATGAGTCTACTCTGACTGTCTTACAGAGAGAGGCCTGCTAGCTGATTTTCTTACAAAGTAGACTTTAGTACAGATTACAAACAGTGGTAATGCTAATAGAGCTAAAACTTTTATCTCTTTTTGTAAGCTAAAAAAAAAAAATCATGTAAGCTTCAGGGAATTGTGGGAGTCATAAGACTTGGATCTACCTCTCACAGGTCGAATGGGGTCTGGTTAAGTACAGCCTGAGCTTCCCCAGCTGCCTATCCCGAGGCTAGGATCTCCCTAGTCTCAGAACTCCTTCACTCCCCACAACTTCCAGGATAATGGGCCTAATTTCCAAATGTAGGATTTCCCTTTGAGTTCTTAAGCTTTAACTTCTATTCTTAGTCTATATAATTGTTCCAGTAGATTTCCAATCAACTAAAGACACAAACTGCTTCAAACACAGCAGCCTCAGGTGGTCCTTCAAAGCAAAGGTAGCAAGCACCTAGGCTTGAAGCCAATGTAAGCCAGGTGCTTTTGACACCATTTCTTACCAGCTCGAGCCCCACCTTTGGACCAGCATTCCAGACTGTTCCAAAGCTATCCATACTTCACTAGCCTCAGATGGTCCAACAAAACCTGGACAGCAAACCCGATGTACCCTGCCCCGCTCCGAGCCTTTGTCCATCATTCTAGCCTTTCTGGGCCTGACAATGATGTCCTAGTTTGGCTAAGAAGCAGTTACAGAGGAGAATATCCTTTATTATTAACAAAAGCCTGGAATGTTAGGTCCAAAGAAAACCAGTTCCCCTCTACCAAAAGTGACATTGTTTCTATCACTGTCAAAAGAAACAAATGGCTTCTCAGCACACCAAAGCTCATGCTGGCCTCTAGACACCTTCAGTACAAATACCTGTTACAATTAGAGTGTTACAAAAAGGGTTACTCAAGATATAAGGGAGTTGAGATCTGATTGAATGACAATTAAAATGTCAACCTTTATCCCTACATAAATGAACCAGTGATTTGATTCAGATGATTTAGAGACAGTGGGAAATGTTGTGGCTAAAGAAGCCCCATTTTATGCTAGGCATCCATCTTAGTATTCAAAAGCTGTTTTCCTCTGACTCCAGTCCCTGGAAGATAACTTCCTTTAACTCTGATTCAGTGTTCCCCGTCCAAAAAAGTACAGCTGTGACTATCTACTTGTTATAACTAACTACTTTTTACTTCTGTAACTTGCTTATGCAGATACCCAGAGATTATTTTAAGTTGCCTTAACTACTTAATTTAGCAGAACAGAAGTTTTTACTTTCTTACATAGATACTGAAGGTCTTCATCTGTTTTTTTTCCCCTGTTGTGGTAATATTTCATCTCAATCAGAGTTTTCTATCCTGCCTTGATCATTCAGCTCCCAGACAACACAACTTTGATATTTATGATAAGCCTTTAATCAGCACTGGAGCTGGGCAGATATCTACCCTCTAAGCTATTAAATCTACTTTCCCTTCAATAACCCCAAGTTATAACTTGCCATGTTCCATCTGGGCAGCTCTTAACTCCAATTAGTCAGTCCTCGTGGCCATATTTTCAAGATTCCTACATCATGGTGTCTTTTTCACTTTCCACCTTCCTCCTCTCCCTCCTGGTCTCTCCTCAGACCCCAAGCCCAGAAACCAAACACTCGTCTGTCCAACTATAGGCCATAGACATCTTTATTCAACAATCAGGAATAACTTGGGGGGCAAGGTTACATAGCATCGCTTAGGTCTGTGTGCAGATTCTCTCATCCCTGGGGGCAACCAGGCCTTGAGGACCAGTATTTAGCATTATAGTACATAGCGAAAGACCAAACCTCAGCAATTCCCCACACCCCTCCTTCATGGAAATCCCAAATTTAACTTAGAGATTGTTCCTGAGAGCAGCTAACCAATAGATCATTTAATTATAATTGGATTTAGTCATGGTCTCTTCCCAGGGGTCACACACCATAACAGCTCCCATCATAGAAGCTAGCTAGAGGAGAGGGAGAAAGACTTCATCATGTCCTGGTTTTCTTCTTTGCTTCATTTCATTCTATTGAGATCCCAAAACTATGGGATGATGCCACCCACTTTCAGAGTAGATGCCATGCCTTCAGTTGGTCCTCTGTGCAAACACACTCCTGGATACACCTGGGTTATACTTATCTCCTAGGTGCTTCTCAGTCCAGCAAAAATTAACAACCCAAAGTCACCAATACAAGTCCATTCCTCCTCAACTTGACACCTTAACCCTTCTCTGAATACAGAGAAGAGAAAGACTTTCTAGTCTGATGGCGCATTAGACTTTGGGTCAGTTAGCTGAAACAGGAAGTGAAAAGGAGTATCAGCTCTGTCCTCTCTGCAGGTAGTAAGAAAATGCCACAGAAGAGGTGTAATCCCCACCAAATGAGAGAATACAAATCATGAATAGAAATAAAGGTAGCCACTGGGTCTGAGGCTGAGCAGAGCCAACTGGCTGAGTTCTGCAGCTCCTCCCTTCACCAATAGAGGGGCAACTGTCTCAGGACGTGAACCTGCGCTGACATCTGGGGACCCAAGCCACCTGACAGATGCCAACAGCATGAATGTGCCCAAGAGAAGAATAGAAAGACAATCACCTCAGCAAAGAACAGAGGAAGGGGAAGGTAATTAGTTTTTGTGGAGCAGAAGATCTGGCCTATTTCTTGCTCTGGATTTAATCAATTCAATGCCTGAAAGGTTGGGAAACAATAGAAGTGAGGGAAAAGAAATTATTACAAATGAAGGCTGCTTCTCCGGGGATCCAGCTGGCCCTGAAGGCAAAGCAAGCCAATGCCTGGCTGGGGCTCATGGCACAGCTGTTGAACAAGAATGAATCTATGGTCCTGAAGGGAGGCAGCGGAGAGCAGAGGCCCAAGAAGGAGCTTGAGCTGGGAGTTCCTGGTGGAGAGGTCAGTGGTGTAATGATCCACTTGGGATAGTTACTAACAGCCGCACTGAGTAGGCCAATGAAAAGTTTTAAGCCGCACTGAGTAGGCCAATGAAAAGTTTGAAGTCCTTTTTCTTGATGGCCAGACCAAGAACGAGCTTGAGCCTTCAAAGAGTGTCTTTGCACTTAAATTTAGGGATACAGCATTTTAAAAGGCAAACCCCACAAAGATACATCAGTTCTATAAGGGTCAGGGTAACTTTGAAAGGTTCATTCCTAGCAGAGCATAGACGCAACTTGCCAGTTATTATGGTTAATATATCTGTACCATAGGCAATGCCAAGAAAATCTCAAATGTATTGCCACAGCAGGGGTGACTGTTGTGGGAAGGATCGTAGAGGATGGAGAACTGTCTAAGCAGACATAACATGGAATCAGGACAGGGTGGTGTTACCTTGGTCATTTCATTCCCCATTTTTAAAAAGGCTATTTTCAAATCTTTGATCTTGGCTAAGGGGTAAGTACTGAGTCCTGAGGCTCATTAACTTAACAGAGCTAATTTACTGTATGTGGCCATATAGGAGACATAAGGGGCCAGCCAGGCTAGTAAGGAGGCTTGTGAGCCATGGTTTTAATTCAACATTTTATGGTACCAGGAAATTAATCTATGCTCCTGTTGTCTTTTATCTAAATCATTTTTAACCTTTTGTAAAGTCTCTTTGATAACTCCTGATTTGTTCGTACAGAAAAAACAAGCCTTTCCCAGCATCATGTAAAGTCCTCTCTGGGACATGAAAATTGAGTCTAAGCCAAACTGGTGTGGGAAGATACTTCTGTCAAAGACTATACCTGTACATGGAGCATATGGAGAGAGAACTGAAGGTGCCTGAAGTCAGCTTCTATCTGATAACTTCTCTGTTGTTGGCCCATTTCCCCCAGTTAGGGCCATAAAACTCAAGGCAGCAGGCCCTGAGATTGCATTTTTACCATCATTGAAATGAGGAGAGGGAAAGCTCTCCTGTCCAATGGGGAATAAAAGATCCCCTCAGGTCCTGAATAAAAATTCACTTGGGGTTTACATACAACAATACTTAACACTGGATTGTTACATAGATGTCCTGAGGCCATATAACAGGTGAAACCTGTGGTACAGCCAAGCCAAATTCCTGTGGGAACAAAATAAGTTTCTGAGTTAAGAGTAACTGTGAGACTAGTATTGCAAGAGGCAGAAAAGCGGGGGACTGTATATAACCAATCATGTGTTCTATTGTAAGAAAGTTTTATCCTGAATGGATCTGGTCCAGATGAGACAGTCCGGTTTTGGTCCTGGTTGGGAACACGATTGATAAGGGAGTGGTGAATCCAAGCAGATATCCATCCGCCTCGCTTGCAGCTGGTGTTGTCAGGATGACAGTGCGAAGTCCTTTCCAGGCAGGTGTTAATCCATTTTTCTGAAACTTCTTAAAGTACAGTTGGTCCCTGGGTCAGAATGAATGGTGAGGCACTGCAGAAGGATCTGGAAAGATGTCTCCAACCTTAGAATGGGCTGCAGTTTGGACATGTCGGAGAGACTCAAAAAGAGACTGATCTCCTCAATGATAGGATCTCCTAATCAAGGCAACAAAGGAATGGCCTTCCAAACATAATCTCACAGCAGGTGAATTCTGCCTTGTAGGGGATCCAGCCTGCCCTCGTCCCGGAGATGTTGTCACGTGAAGCAAGCCAGGGTGGGGACAGACCCCCCAATTGTAGAGTCCAGGTGAAAGAAGCACTGACTGGGATGTAAATCAAAAGACAAACAGCTAACATCGGCAGAGGGTGCCACCTACTGGCAGAATACAAGAAAAGCCGCAGAATTTTAACCAATTGGTCCATCAGTCAGATCCCTCTTGAACAAAACAAAACCACCAACAGCAAAATCAAGAAATCAACTAAACAACTCCCAAAGCCAAACTGGCCTGTCACAGTTCAATGAACTTTCTGGGCCAAACTTGCCTTTCATGCATTCAATTATCCACACACTTGGCCAGCCATTCATTCAAGCAAAATCGAAACTAGAGAGGCAGGATCAAGATTCAGAGTCCCCACTACTGATGTTCCAACTTAGTATGGAAGGACTAGGAAAGAGCTTTCTATAGAAAATTGTGGGCCCATCTCTCTTATCCAGAAGGCTCCCGTTGGGGGCTCATCCCCTTAACCCATAATTCAATATACAGACTCACCTCCAATCAGTGACGGAAGGACTCTTTGCTGGGAACACAGCAGTCACTCCAGACCTCTCCGGACTCAATGAGAGGTGTGGAGCCCTGGAATGCTCCGATGGAGTCGCCTCCCCAGCAGCCTCTCCTGCACCGGGAAGGCCAGGATCGAGGCTGAGTCTCAAGGAGCAGAGGGTAGGAAATCTCATGTGGCCTCCAATGTTATGATCCACACGAGATACTTATAGACAACCATACTGAGTAAGACAATAATTTTAAGTTTTTTTTTTATTAATGCCCAGACCAAAGAGGGGCTTGAGCCTTTGAAAAGTCTCTTGGTGCCTAAGCTCAGGGATACAGGTTTTAAAGGCAAAACCACACAGGTACATCAGTTAGATGATAGTCAGAGTAACCTTGAAATATTCATTCCTGGCAGAGCATAGTAGGCATTTTAGACATAACTGGCCAATTATTTTCGTTAACACATCTGGACCATAGTCAAGACCACAGAGATCTCAAACATTGAAAAGGTAAACATGACTTTTGTGGGAAGAAGTGTGAAGGGCTGAGAACTGTTTAAGCAGACACAAAATGGAGTCAGAACAGGATAGCGTCACCTTAGTCATTTCAATGGAAGGTCACCCAGCTTGTGGCAGCCATTCTCAGGCCTGTGGGCTGGGTTTCAATCAGCAAGTCTGAGGTGTGGTGGGTCCTTCTTCACTTTGTTTTTACAGACAGGATTTTGCTGCCCAAGCTAACATTAAGCTCACCATCTTCCTGCCTCAGACTCCTGTGTGCTGGGATGACAGGGGTATGTCACTACACCCAGCTTGAAAATGTGTGGTTCTGATGGGCTCCTGGCAGTTCTGAGGCATCTGTTCTAGGTACCATGGATTTCTGACACCTGCAAAGGACAGAGTGCATGCCATTGCCCAGTAGTGCCCAACTTTCCCAATGATGGAACTCTTTAATACAGCTCCTCATACTGGGATGACTCCCCCTGCCGTAAAGTTATTTTCTTTACCACTTCATAACTGTAATTTTGCTTCTGTTACGAAGCATAATGCAAATACTTTTTGGAGATAGAGGGTTGCCAAAAGGGTTGTGACTCATAGATTAAGAACCATCGTAGTATAGCTGAATCTTATATCAGCTGTGCATGTATCTATGCAAAGTATTAGCTGCATAAAAGTCAGAATTTTGAGACTATTCTGTGGCATATAGGTATGGTAGGTGTAAATAAAAGACCGCTAACTTAAACAAACATCTTAGGTATTCATGTAGATAAAATGTAGACATGGCTAGGTATAGCAGTGTATGCTTTTAAGCCCAAATACTTGAGAGACAGAGGCGGGCAAATCTCTGTAAGTTAAAGGCCAGCCTGATCCATGTGCAGAGCTGTGTGCCAGTTAGGGATACATAGTGAAACAGTCTCAAAAACAAAGAAAACAAAACAAAAAAATGTGAACATAGGAAATTTTGAGCTATACAAATTAGTAATATTAGTTAAATATGCAAATAAAGTGAGAGTAAGAATAATTGGGGTGTAGCTCAATGGGTTAGAGTACCTGAGGCCTGGGTTCCTATCCAGCACCAAAACATACCATAAAAAAGTAAGAAGGAAGCCTCGATTAACAAAAAAATGGGAATCCACCATCTATCTTCCCTCGGGAGCCTGCACACAAGGCGGATGGGGGAGGCCGAGCACACAGGATGAGCAGAATACAGTCTGATTGGGAGTGAGGGCTGAGAGTACCGGAGGGGCTGGAGGAAGGAAAGCCTTCCTCAGGAGTCTTAGGCATTGGCTCTTTAGTCGAAGGCTTTCCCCACAGATCCTTAATGAACCAGTTCTCTGAGGCAATCCTTCCTTGTTCATATTGCTTATTTTTATGATGGATGTGAATGCATACACTTTATACAGGGTGAACCAGGGATTAAATACCTTTGAGGGGAAGGAATACCCAGGAAGGGGAGGTCATTGGCTGAAGGCCTAAGTCTGTCTAGATGTCTCATTAGCATGGAGAAGAACTCGAGGTGTTAGTTATGCTCCATGCCTGGGTGTCCATGGTCCTCACAGTGGGGTGTTGTGGTTATGAGTTTCAAACTAGGTGCAGAGAAAGGGAGGGAGGGAGGGAGGGAATGGCTCCACTCCTGCTGTCAAATCTCAGGAGATATTCCCTCCCGACCTCTGTCCTCCTCCCCCCAGCTTTGAGCTCACTCAACCTTACCAGGTCTTATGCCTGTCTGGTAGTGCGGTCCCACATGTCCTACCTCTATTACTTAATATTGAGATGAGAGGAGACAATGCAAAATGAGACTAGGAAGCATGGAGATGGCTGCAGACCCGGAGGTCCTCAGACACTGATTTCGTTAGGGCTTCTATGGCTGGGCCAAAGCCATGACTTGAGCAACTTGGGGAGGAAGCTCCTTTCTGTCAGTGGGGTTCACCTTTAATGGGGAAGTACCCAACTAACTAATGCTCACAATAATAAGCAAAGTGGAAGGGCAGACTAGGTTTGATCAGAGTGTGTGGTAGGGTCCAGGCTGCTCTGAGGAGCTTGGGCAGCTTCCCAGAGTAAGAGGGATGCTCTCAAGGTGTGTAGGCACCAGACAAAGGGAAGAGGGGTGGGAGATGTGGATTTGGTCTAAGGCCACTTGTATCATGATTCCCAAAACTTCACGAGAATCCATACATCCACACTTAAGACGCTGAGGGAGCCCTACCCCCAGTTGGTTTTGATTGATAAAAGTTGCTGGCAGCCAGTGGTTGGGCAAGGAGACAGAGATGGGACTTTTGGGATTCTGGGGCAAGGGACAGAGGAGGAGGGAAATATATAGCCGCCCTGCCAGGGAAGGTCTGAGAGGTGCAGAAGACAGAGAGATAGTCATCATGTAGGTGTGGCGAAACGCAGCCGAGGGGGCTAGAGGTCTGGGTCCAGGGCAGCAAAGGTGGAATACAGATTTTAGTCAGTAATAACTCAGGAATATTGGATGAGTTAGCCACGTGGAGGTTAGGAAGTGACCCAGCATTGAGCTGCTAAAGGCATATTAAAATATATGCCTGTGTGTATATGTGTATGTGTGTGTGTGTGTGTGAGTGTCTGTGTGAGTGTGTGTGTGTGTGAGTGTCTGTGTGAGTGTGTGTGTGAGTGTGTGTGTGTGTGTGTGTGTGTTTAATTCTGGAACCCAGAACATTGGGGCAGGTAGTGCAGAGCACTGCCACTGCTGCCGGGATGAGTTTGAGTAGCGTTAATTGGGTTCTGCTATAGGGAGATGTTAGAGGGAATGCCAGGCAGATAGAATTGAAGAGGTCATAGTACCTCATATCAGAGGAGAGAGATTTATAGAATAGATCTGGGAAGAGAAAAGTGAAAGGAATGGACTTGATTCAGTGGCTGGGTTTAAGATACCAACAAGGCACCAAATGGCAGTGTTCCATGGGCAATGGAGTTTATGGGTTGAATACAATGATATACACTTAAGATTTGGAAAGCTTCAGCAAACAGAATATCCAAAGCTATCAGGATGAACAAGGTCTGAGGTAAGTATTTAATGACAGAGGGAAAATGGCTGCACATGGGTCTCAGCTTAAGACGGCAAGGAGGCCGAGATTTACAGTCTTGGAGAGGAAAGGAAATACCAGCCATAAGCTAGCTACCAGCTGTGGGACATCACTCCTAACTCCTATCATTTGCACATCCTGGCTGAGTCCTGGTTCTCACACTCACAAAGAGCCTCATGCATAGACTTTTGACTTCTATGGAAGGCAGTGAGGTATATGTGTGCACATTCCCATGCATGTACCAAGCATGTGCACTTGTGTGGTATTTGTATATCCTTGTGATAAAAGTGTCCATTTGCTATTAAACATTTAATATATATCACAAATTGCTTTGAAATTATAACTTATACATACTAGGTTGGCTTTGAACTTGCTACATAGGAGGAGATGGCCTTGAACTATGGATCTATCCACCTGAGTGCTAGGATTACAGGTGTGTGCCACTACATTTAGTTTTATAAGGTGCTAAGGATCAAGCTCCAAGCTTTGTGCATGCTGAGCAAGCTCTCTGACCCACTGAGCTACATCCCTAGTCCATTATACTACAACTTTCCCTACAAGGTTTAGTGTTCCTTCATTTCAAAAACAAACCTGACATCTTAAAAAGGAGAAACAGTAATAGTCTGACCTCCAACCTCGGAGAAGAACTGAATGTGTAGGTAAGATTTTACATATACCCCCCTGCTAAGCTGGCTGTGATGAACATGCTGGAGTTTTTGAAGTCATTCTTTTCCAAGGATGGTCTTTGGGATCAGATGAAGTGTCTCTAGCATTCCCTAGAATAGACTTTTGGGATCTCTGAAGAGTTCTAATTTTTAAAAAAGATTTATTTATTTATTATATATATAGTGATCTGCCTGCATATATGCCTGCATGCCATAAGAGGGAGCCAGACCTCATTATAGGTGGTTGTGAGCCATCATGTGGTTGCTGGGAATTGAACTTCTGGACCTCTGGAAGAACAGTCATTGCTCTCAACCTCTGAGCCATCTCTCTAGTCTGAGTTCTAATCCTTAAGCTAGGAAAACAACCAGAAAATTTCAAGTTTGGGGTGAAGGAGCACTGCATCCAAACATGGATTCTAATCCTAGAGCATTCTGTGTGCTTGCTTAAAATGCATGTGAGCCATGTACTCGGATTGGGGTAAGATGCTCAGGTGGTTTCCCTTGGCAACAGTAAGCAGAGTGAGGATTTATAGAGTAGAACTCAGAATTAAGCTCAATGGTACCCTTGAGCTTCTTCATTGAATAAGAATTCAATTGAGCAACTTCAAGTTTGGACATTTGTTACCTGACTTAATGTCATTTCCTGCTGGTGTGATAAAATATCCTGACCAAAGCAACTTAACCAGGGAAAGTATGTCCCCAAATGACTCATCACATCCACAGTCAAGAGCAGAGAGGGGGCAAATGTGTGCACACTTCCGCTCAACTCACTTTCTCTACTCTTATACCATCCGAGAACAGCCCCTGAAATGCTGCTGGCCGCCTTGGGAGAGACTTCCCACTTCAAGTAATGTAACCAAGACAATGTAGTTAAGGGCACCCAGATTCAGACCGTCACTCACTGAGACGTTCTTCCTAGGTGATTTTAGATTGGGTCAAGTTGTTAGTATAGTACAGTAACCCAAGTAAAGAGTGCTCATAACAGGATGCCAAAAAGAGTCCGCCATGGGGTCCAGCATGGGCAGTGAGAGGATAAGGAAGGATCCCTCCTAACAAAAGCAGCACTGGAAGGGGTGTGAAGCTCCCAGAGCTGTGTGGAGGATCATCGTGACAGCAAAGGTGGGGAGGGAAGAGAGACTGAACCGTGATGGGATGGCACTGGGAGTCTTTCAGGCTCATGATCGATACCCTTCCATAATGAGACTAGTACGAAAACTGACAGCGTTAAACAGAATCATACAGTGGCTTAATGGAGCCATTTGATTTCTTTTGAAACTAATATAAAGTTGGGCCTGTATCTCTCTGTGTGTGTTTTATTTCCATTTTTCTGGTTTTATATTTCATATTTCAGCTTCTCCATCCCACTTGGCCCCACCACTGCTTTTATCTGTAGTTTCTCTTTCTGAAGTTTCAGTTATTTACATTTAAATGTGATTTGATAATGTTAAATGGGAAATTCCAGAAACAAGCAATTCATGATTTTTAAATTGCACATGTTTCTAAGTAGTGTTGATTATCTCATGGTGTCTTCTGTCCCATGTGACACATCCCAGATCCCTTTACTCAGTCTATCCAAGTTATGTACACTTCCAGCCTCTTAATTAGCAACTGCCTTGGTTATCAGATCAATAATTGTCTGTCACAGTGCTTGTATTCAAGTAATCCTTATTTAACTTAATGATGTCCCCACAGAGCAAAGGAGACACCAGGGCACCGAACTTGGACAGATTAATTTTCGTACCATGTGACAATGATGTAATGCATACAGGAAAACAGATAGGGCCAGAAAGATGGCTCTCAGCAGGTCAGGGTGCTTGCCATTCAATCCCGATAACTTAAATTTAGTCTTCAGGACCCATTTAAAGGAGGAAGAAGAAATGAGTCCAGGAAGATGTCTTCTGACCTCCACACATGAGCCCGAGTATGTGCCTCCATTATCACATTACATACAAATGCAACAACAGTGATAATAATAACAATGATAATAAATAAAATGAAGTGTATGTGTGAGTGTGTTGTGAGGTGTGTGTGTGTGTGTGTGTGTGTGTGTGAGTATGCTTATGAGTGTGCACATGTGTGCACACTCACTCGAGCAGAAAGATCCATGGGGGGGATGGTGGGGGAAAGAGGGGGGTAAATGTATCCTCCATGGATAAAAAGGGACTTACGTATTTTACGAATTTTTGATCTGTGACAGATTGACCAGTTTAAAGCTGGTCCCTCATCTTGGATGGTCTGAGAAGCACCACAGTGAGGGAATAAGGACTCTTGCTCTATGCAGTGTGGAAATTTGTATAGCGCTGGAACACACTTGCAATGGCAGATTGAAGCTGACTGTGTGTTATGGGAAGGAAAGGTGTAAGTGATATGTCCATTATGGTTTCAGAAACATCGAGGAAGAGATGGGGAAAGATGAGAGGGGTGCAAAAAAGCTATGGATACAGATTCTACTTTCTAGGATTTCCCCCATACCAGCTCGGATCAAACAAAAAACACATGTAGGCAACCCAGTTGTGATCTTTAAGCATGGGGCTGAGCTCCTCCGTGTCACGTGTCACGTGTCACAGGAAGCAATGTCTCCTGGCCCTGAAGACCACAGGTCCTGAAATCCTATTACCTGGATAGTGTAGGAGCAGTGCCACGTTCCTGTGAGGTTGATGACACTCCTGTACCCCAACAACCATGAACTAGATAGAAGAAAAATGCCCCCAATTGATACCAGAGGGGAGCCATGCAGACTGGCTCCAAATCCTGCAAGCTCTAATACCTTCCTCTGGCTCCTTAGCATTTCAGAATTTCCCCCAAATTTACTTGCAATCACTAGAAAAGCGATCAACAATGGAGTATCATAACACTATGGTGACTTAAGCCTGTGGCTATGTGTACAGAGAAGGTCCAATATAGAAATCTGGCTCAGCTCTGTGCACTGTTCCCACATGCTCTCCAGCAATGGTTTGAGTGAACAAGCAGGCAAGACCTATATTCATTCTCCCAGGACATCATCAAAGATGGCCCACTCTCAAATCTATCCTGTTTGGACTTTTTGGTGGCAGTAGTGGGGTTGCTATTGTACGGGAACCCGTTCTTGTGTAACCCAGGCTAGCCACAGACTCACATATAGCTGATAATACTTCTATACGCTTTCAAAACCTAAATTCCGCAGTTTCTCAGCTGTGAAGAGTTGGTAGCAAAAAAAAAAGGCAGGAGCACTGGAGATGGACATTCCACTCTACTAGCTGTCAAGACTACAGCTGCCAGAAAGCTGGGCTCCTGGGAAAATCCCTCAAACCCTCATCAGAAATTTGAACTATTTAGTTCTACACAGTCATTAGTGGGATCAATAAGATCAGGCTTCAGGTTTCTCCAACATCATCTGGGAAGCTATGTGATTAAAGTGGCCAAGGAAGAAGACAATGGAAACCACTTGGTTCTCTGCATTGGCTGACACCTGGGATCCTGGAGTACTAGACACTGCTATAGGAGAAGCTGAGAAAGGCTGATGTGAAATAGGATGATCCAGCAAACAGAAAAAATAAAAAGAGACATACCATCCAGGTGGCTAGGAGCCAAGAAAAAAAACCAAACAGTGCTCTGTCATGTGATTAAACCCCACTATAAGAGTGTGCATACAGTTATCATTTTAGATGGAAAGACTATAAATAAACCCTCAGTATTTTTCTGTGCTAAGGAGAGGAATCTGGGTCAATGTCTCACTGGAAAATTAAAAAATCTGTTTGTTATTGTTGTTCTTGTTTTGTTTTGTTTTTGTTTTTGTTTTTGTTTTGTTTGAGAAAGAGGTTCTTACTCTGGAGCTATGTCTTGTTTGGAATTCTCTGATGATCTCAAACCTGTATCAATTCTCCTGTCTCTGTGTTCTGAGTGCTGGGAATTACAGATGTGAGCTACAACACCCAGCTAGGAAAAAATCTATCTGAGTTGCAATAGATCTATCTTACAGCAGTGGCTCCTTGGGTAAAGCTGTGGACTGGGAATAGCTACACTTCTTCTTCTTCTTTTTTCTGATGTATTCTTTCAGCCTTCTGCTTTATTTTTCTGTGTTGAAAAATTATCAAGCCAGGTGGTGGTAGCAGAACACCTTTAACCCCAGCGCTGAGGAGAGAGATGCAGGTGGATATCTGGATTTGAGGAGAACTTGATCTACAGAGTTCTAGGACAGCCAGGGCCACACAGAGAAACTTGAAAAACTGAAAGAAAAAGAAAAAAGAAACATTATCTAGATAGCTGTCCACATCTAAGAATGCTGAGAAGAGAGAGGTATGAAGGAGAACACACACACCTATCTAGGAATACTGACAAAGAGGTGTGACACACACACACACACACACACACACACACACACACCTCTCATACATTAAGCTGCTCTATTTGATGCTCAAAGCTCACCTCCTCCCTGACCCCAACCTACCACAGCAAGCTTCCTGAACCACCTTCCAGCCTCAGACTCAATCCCTGCCGGTTCCATTCTACTCCATAAGAATATCAGAATTCAAGTCACAATTTACCAACCCCCAAAACCTTCAGTGGCGTTCTGTTGAACACTGAATCAAGCCCATAGCACCCAGGGCTGCCTTGGTCTTTCCTTTCGCTGTGAGTGAAGAATCTCTCACCCAAAAGCAAACAAACAAATAAAGCCTGAAATGCTCAAAAATCTAAAACTTTTGGAACACTAACTTGATATCACACTCCTGGGAAACTCAATACCTAGCCTCACAGAGCCGGTGGCAGTAAAACTACAGACATTCTAGAGATGTGCAACATTAACCTCAGGCTGTGAGTGCAAGGCACGCATTGAAACAGGAATGGATTGCCTGTTTAGGCTGGATTCCATCCAAGGTACATCTTTTGAATATGCTTTAAAATTTAAAAAGTCCAAAAGATCTGAAATCTGAAGCTCTGGCCAGTGAAAGACTATCTCAAAAACTAAAATGGAAAGTGACTGAGGAAGATACAGGACACCAACCTCTGACCTTCATACGCCTCTCACACATGCATACACTCATACTCACTTGTACTCACTGTACACAGGTCTAAGAGCTAGGGCAGAACTTCAGGGATTCACTGTCCCTCTGAAGCTTGCAGGATGGATTCACAGGGAGCAGTCCCAGGAAGCCTCATTCCAGACTAAGCCTGAATATAGATCTCAGCTGTCAGAATCCTGCCTTTTACAGGCTAGTCAGAGGTTCTTTCGAGATTCGGACCTCTTCACACTACTGATGAGCAGTAGCTTCCCCTACCTAACTGCTAGCCTCTGGGACAAAGGCCCATTCTCAGAATTCAAAACAAAGAGAAATAGCCAAACCTTTGCAAGCCTGAGCGCTTGCTGCGGAAAGGGAAGAGAGAGCAGGAATGTGCCTCAGGAGGTGTGCAAAGAAGGCTGGAGAAGGCTGGGTGCATGTTGGTCAAGGTTATGGGATGTGCTCATCTCTGTTTTGTTCATTGCCTGATTTCACATCTTCAGAAGTGGCTTCCTTGATATTTGGAAGACTTCATAGAAATTTATCCATCAAACATCCTCCTCAGGGCTGGAGAGATGGCTCAGTGGATAAGAGCACTGACTGTGCTACCAGAAGTCCTGAGTTCAATTCCCGGAAACCACATGGTGGCTCACAACCATCTGTAATGGGATCTGATGCCCTCTTCTGGTGTGTCTGAAGACAGGAACAGTGTACTCACATATATAAAATAAAATTAAAAAAAAAAAATCCACCTCCATTTCTGCACCTTCAACTTTCCCCTTCAAGCCTTCTCCATTTTCTGGGACACTACATATGCCTTGTTCTCTCTGTATCCCCAATCATATTGTCCCATGCTCCATGACTCTTCCTCTTGCTCCACTTGGGCATGCACACTGTCTTCTAAGACATGTGCTCACCCTGTCCTCTCCCTGCTCTGATGCAGAGCACATCCAAACAATTGCAACTACAGTTTCCTATTGGGGCATCTCTAGTCTTGTCCCTTCACTCATGTTCATTCCTGACCTTTCAGCAGGGATGCTAGACTACAGCTGCCATCACCTTGAAATCACGGGTCCCATAGCCTCAGCTGCCACACATGGCTCCCTTTCACCAGCACTATTGTCTCTACTCATAGCTTCACTCAAGGGTCTGACCTTGATGTATCTCCACCTTCTTCTTCTCGCTCTATGTAGAGTCCCACGGATTCTGTGGACCATTTGTTTGAAATCTCTCTGGGATTTGTCCTCAGCTTAGGAGCATTTCCATTGTGACTGGCTCAGTTCCTGAAGGGAGTTATGAGCTCACAAATCTGCAAAGCTGGTGGCTCCATACAAGACCTTTTCCAGAATGGTCAGTCTCTGTCATGGGTCTGTTTTCTTTTGTGTAATCGAATGTGGGAGATGGGCGGTTTATGCTTCTTGTGTGATGAGAATTCCGAGTCATGAATATTCCATTTCCATAATAAAATGTAGCTCTACTTAGATGTTCTTCAGATATAACAGAAAGGGCCTCAGAAGAAGATGTTGCTCAGGAGGTTCCCTGAAAGAGAGGGGCCTCTCTGCAGAACATAACTTAAGAAAAATCTGACTGGGTGGTGGTGGTGCATGCCTTTAATCCCAGCACTTGGGAGGCAGAAGCAGGTGAATTTCTGAGTTCGAGGCCAGCCTGGTCTACAGAGTGAGTTCCAGGACAGCCCAGGTTACACAGAGAAACCCTGTCTCAAAACACCAAATAAAAAAAAAAAAGAAAGAAAAAGAAAAAAAAAAAAGAAAAATCTGATTCCCTAAGGTGTGCAATTGGTAACATTTATCAGAAATATAAAGCATTGTTGTATGCAATATAAAGGCTGTTATGGATGTTTCTAAATATTACTAACTTGTTTTACTCACTCTTTGGAAAAATAACTGAACAAAGATTTGGTGAATTTGGTGGCTTTAGAAATTTGACAGGTTAAGCTGTGTGTAGTGGTCTACACCTTTAATCCCAGCACTTAGAAGGCAGAGGCAGATGGATCTCTGTGAGTTCAAGGCCAGTTTGGTCTACATAGTGAGTTCCTGTCCAAAAAAGGAAGAAAAGAAGGTAGGAAGGAAAGAAAAGAAAGAATTCAACAGCTTCAATGTACAATTTGTATCTCTAACGGTTATCCTAATATGAGTTGTCTTTACTGATGCTGATATTGCTATCCCCAGGAGACTGAACCTCTGCATACCTTGAAGATACCTTGATTTTGTGAGCCTTATACATTGAATCTATTCAACTTGTTCACTGATGCAATCAAGGCAATCAATAAATAAATGGACAGGGCTGTGTTGAAATTGAACTTTGCTTAGAGATCTTGAGATTGGAATTGCATACACATTTCAAGTGCTACCTGTTTCTGAGATACTCGGATGCTAACCCCTTAGCTCCTGCAAGTCTTTCTTTACATTTCACATTCTCTGTGAAGCCCTACCCACACAGATCGTACTGCTCAAAGCAGCAAGTGACACCAAGTCCTCCCCCACTCACTCATTTTTACCTTCCTTCTCATCTTGTGACTTCCCATAGCACTTAGGACCTTCCAAACAAAATAAATAATTTACATATGTATGTTTATACTGTTGGTCTTCCCTTGTTAGATAGAAAGCTTCTCAACTGTAGAGTTTGTTGTTCATAACTTCACAGGGACCTCCAAAGGGCCCAAAAGACTTCCTGGCTCACAGCTGACATGTAAAGACTTGGTTGAATAATTCAATGGATGGGTGAGTGGCTTGCAAAACTCAACTGACCACTGGTTGGGGGTCAGGCCATTTGATACTAAAATGTTTCTTCATTTTATGGCCTTGGTCTTTAGAAATGAAGTTGTAGGGCTGGTGAGATGACTCAGCAGTTAAGAGTACCAACTGTTCTTCTGGCAGTCATGAGTTCAAACCCCAGCAACTACATGGTGGTTTACGACCATCCCTAATGAGAAACAAATAAAGAAACTATAGGCTGGAGTGAGCAGTGGCAGCCCGGAGCAAGCGGGGACTGGAGCTAGTGGGGCCAGAGCAAGATGGAGA
>JADRCD010212861.1:0-21598 GCA_019843815.1 Montemys delectorum
CCTCAGCTCAGTCCTCTCACATTTAGGGTGAGTTTTCCTACTCCAGTTAACCCCATCTAGAAGCTCTGTGACAGGCCTGCCCTGGGCTTTGTCTCCTAGGTGATTCTAGATCCTGTCAATCTAACAGCATCAGCCATCATAGTTCCCAGAGTGGAAGCCAGGTCCTAACTGAGAAGCAGCTGAAGGCTTCTGGAATGGAGCCCAACCCCACGCTTGCATGCAGATCTGTCGAGGACCATCTCCATGGAAGGGCCCATTGTTGGTTCCAGCTCAACATCCAGAAGGCAGGGAGGCAAGGAGTATTAAGTTAGATCTAGGATGGATCCCAACTTGAACGGAAATGCCCATGTCTGCCCCCGGCCCCTCCATGTTGCTCAGTCTAATGACAGGTAAGCAAAGGTTACTTCCATCTCCTGGCACCCAGAGCTGGAACCAGAAACAGAGAGCCTGTGAATCCTTCCACCCTCTTTGTCCCTACCGTGGCCAGTGTTGGCGATGTCTGAAGCTCTAGAAGTGGCAGCATGCCTACCCTGGAGAAGTTTTGATCTTTTGGCTCAACATTTTTGAATATTTGCTTTCCGATGCTTAGCACAGAAAAGGATCTCCTAGGGCATCCTGGCCAGTAGATGATATCAAGAGAGATAGTACTGAATGCTGGAGCAGGCACACTGGATCTTGGATGTCCTTTCCCCACTCTGAGCCTTTAGTCCATGCCTGGGGACAAAAAGGTGATGATCATTTCTACCTCTCCCTCTTATAAGTACTGTGAGGAGTAAGTGGGAAAAAATCAAGATAAAACATTTTGTGTGATGATTGAACCATGCGAAGTGTTTCATAAATGATTCCTGCCTTCGAGGGATGATAACAGAAGAAACATAGGGAAACGTATGTTTAGGGAAGAAAGGACAGCTTGGGAAGAGACCAGAGACCAGGAATCATCCAAAAGGATGCTTTCTTTGGAAGCAGGTCAGCGGCAAGAAGTAGAGCAGAGCAAACGGCTGTTACTGACCAGGCTGATGATCCAGTCCAGGGTGTGGATTGCCTACATCATGGATGCAGCTTCTGCCTCATGGCACAGGCTTCTCTTAGCATTCGGGGGAAAAGCCAAACATCAGGACACGAGGCTTCCTACAGGACTGTCCCTGCCTGATTGCTAAGGCTGCAACAAGCTGTGTCCTCACTGAAACCCCACTTTTAGCTTTTGGAGAGTGAGAAGAGTGGACAAGCTAGCCACCCAGGTTCCTGCTCCCCACACCAGGAGGATTCACCTTATACCCTCCCACGAGACGGTCATCTAGGAAGCAGCTTCCATCAGGTTCCCAAGCCCTTAGATTTGAACCCTAAACCTGCCAGTGCCCGGCTGAGTGACCCAGTGTGATTCATTAACCACTGGACCTCATATGTCCACTTCATCTTTAATGATAGCATGGCCACGAAGCTCAAATAACACAGCGCCCATAAATGTTTAACGCCGTACAGTATACAAGCTCAGTCAATCATAGGGATTGCTATTGCTGCTGCTTCTGCCGTTGCCACTCTTGTTACTGTGCTGATGAACCATCAAAGAGTAGGGGGCAGTATGATCCACCCCGGTGCCCCCAGCTTCAGCTGAGGGAGCTGTTGTGCCACAGAGCGTGGAGATGAAGCACACACACATCATCTGGTACAGAACTTAAATAAAATTCGCCGCAGCCACCCTGATCCAGCTTTAATGGTATGCATAATTGTTTCAGAGACACACAATAATTAGATATAAATGGTAAGCTAGGCATGTAAACGAAAATAATTAGTATATATAATAATTAGGAAAAGAAGACATTTTGAGATCAGTGGAGAGGAAGTGGGTACTAGGACTGGGAGAGAAGATAGATAGGGTAGGGAAGGAAGCCTAGCATAACATCTCTGGAAGTCCCTCCTCTATCGCACGAGGAAGGATAGGTCCGTTTCCCAAGTGACATCGGGGCTGGAGCTTACTCCAGGTTCTGATACCCAGTCCTGAAGGTACTTAGACACACATCCCTCCAATACTGGGCTGTGTTGTGCAAAGGAACGTGGCTAGCTGTCCACGGTAGCACCCCTGTGCTAAGGTGGGAAGGGACTCTTCCCTCCGAGGACAGCTGATGGCTAACAGCGCCTGACATATTGTAGCTCTCTGCACATCCATGTTGGGTGACTGTACGGGATGGGTGGAATGGCCTTTGGGGAGAAAGGAGAGTGAGGGAGAAGAGAAGAAGCTGGTGAGGATACCGCCAGAGTTCAAAGAGTTTAGCAAATCAGGTTCTGGAACCAAGCTCCTGGTGTGCAGCTCCCAGCTGATTAGCTATTCTTGCCTCAGCTTTCTGCCCTGTGAACTAGAAATTACCAGGTATGGATGGGGACTAAAAGAGCTAATGTGGTTGATGTGCATAACGTGCTCAGCCCGGGGCCAGGCACTCAGTCAGTGCTAAATAAGCCTCTTATTAGCCCTTCATGTACCCTCTTCTATAGACTTTTGGTCCCTTTGGAAACCTAATTGTATTTTCCCAAAGCTACACAGTGAAGGAGCAAGCTGATGGGGAGAGTGACTGAGAGCACTATGGGAGCCCGTGGTAGAGAGGGGAGGCTGGAAGTCTCCTTCACATTCCTTGCTTCCCTCTCATGCCTGTGTTTACTTTGTGCCTCCTATGTTAAGCTCTGTTCTGGGAGCTGGGGATTTAGCAGTGACCAACACAAGCCAGCTCCTGCCTTCTTGGAATTTGTGGCATAGTTGGGGGAGATGGTTAATAAGACATATTCTGCCAGTTGCTGGTGAGTAGTATGGAAAGGAAAAATAAGTGAGAAAAAAGAAATGATGAGGGCCTAGGGCCAGGGAGAACGGCACTGTCACATCGTAGTCTGCACATCTGTGCAGATGTGTGAGCGCTCTAAGGTGTTTCTCCAATGGTGTTCTAAAGTGCAGGGCAGGAAAGTCTGGCATTTCCCTACTTGCCACTGACTTGCCCAGGGGATGCTTTAGACCTCAAATGTTCCCATTGTTTCCCAGGTGGCAAGACAGGAGTGAAATGACTTGACAAGCCACCTAACTAGGGATTTGGTATTGGCAAGAACCTCAGAAAAGCCCTTACTACACACTTGTAGGACGACAGTCACTAATGCTAGAGTAAGAATACTATTGTGTTTATACCTCTTTTAAATTAATCTCCAGTGTAAACTATAGTGGTTTTGTTATGACGTTTCATACATGGACATCATGGTACTCCGCAGATGCTATCCTCTACTCCTGCCCATCTCTGCTCCCCTCAATGGCGCCTCCTCCTGCCTGAGCAATTCCCCTTCTGCTTTTTAGCACATATCTACATCCTTACATCCAGATTCTGCATGTCCTCCATCATTGTCCTCTTCTGTTTCCTCCTTTTGACTTCTTCCATCCCTACTGTGGTTGTCTGGTTACTTCCATCAAACACACACACACACACACACACACACACACACACACACACACACGTACATACACAAGTACACATACCCACATGCACATACATACATAAATATATACAAATTTGTGCACATATTTAAATCTAGATTCTGTATATGAGAGAAAACACAATATTTATCTTTCTGAGACTGTTTTATTTGCCTTTGCATGGTGAAAATGGGTATCACCCATTTTCCTGTAAATGACATTATTTTATCTTTATAGCCGAATATTGTGAATATATAACACATTTTCTTTACCCATTCATCTGTTGAACAGCATCTATATTGGTTCTATAACTTTGCTGTTGTAAATAAGAGAGATGGTGGGAATGTTAGTGTTGCCACTACAGGAATTACTATGGGTATTCATCAAGAAACTAAAAATAGGGCCATATGTTCCAGCCATAACCTTACTGGGTATATACCCAAAGGAATTGAGAAGTTAGACCTCTGAGATATTTGCATATTTTAACTTCTTTATCATTTTTTGTTTGATTTTGGTATTTTAGAATCAGGGTCTCACTCATGCATTCATATAGCCCAGGCTCTCCTGAAATTCATGATGTAGCCCAGGCTAGCCTCAGTCTTGTAGCAGTTCTCCAGAGTGCAAGGACTACAGACATGAGCCAGCCTCCTGTTTACCTCTTTAGACAGATATTTTTATCTCACGTACAGGACATTAATCCCATTAGCTGAGGCCCAAGGAAGGCCTTGAAAATCATACAGTCAGGCCAGTGCCTGCTGGCTTCTGACCCCAGAACCTTTTCTGTTAGTCACTAGAACTTTTACCTGCCTGATGTTAAATGAAGAGTTTCAGAGAGTGTGATGTGCTAGGAAGAATCCAGGTTCTATACTCCTATTCCTAGGGCTTAGAGTCTGACCTAGAGTCTACTGCGGGGTCACATTGAACCAGTCCCATCGCCTTACACTACCCATAATGCAATAGGGAAAACGTCCCGAGAATCAAATGAACTAAAGTCTGTAGCTCATAGCAGAGTGTCTGATGTAGTGTGAGCTGCAAGTCAGCTGTTGTCAAGAATTGCAAAAGCAGCTTCATAGCTTCCAGTTTCTCTCCTTGGTGTCCTGAACTTCTGGCCAATCAGAGGAAGATTAGGAGCAAGCCTAGGCCAGGGAAGTGTGATTCGGCCAGGATCCCTGTGCTCTGGGCCTGCATCTGTGTGGAAAGATCCTTTCCAGGTCAGGTGGGCACTCTTGCCCTTTTTTTTTTTTCCAACAACCAGAACCATGACTCAACTGTTTGGGTCAAAGGTGACCTCAGAGGAACCCAGAGGAACTGGTTAGTCTGGGAGCCTAGGCAGAGCCCTTGCTATCTGTGAATCTTGATCAGCATGTCTCACAGAAGCTGGCAACTGTGAGTGCCCACACCAGGGGCTGTTGCTGTATGGACAACAAAAGTATGGACAGCTATGTATGTGGACTGAGGCTCTTTGGCCCATCCTTGTCCCACCTGGATCCCTGTCATTCATCTGAGTACAGAGGTCAAGGGGGCATTTGAGGAGAGAGTGAAGCATCACCTGACCTCTGAATCCTGTCCCTGGGCATGCTGGGTGGCCCACAAGCTAGAGATAAGAATGCCTTCACTTGGCTTGGCTCCATGGACATTTCTCTCAGAAGTGCTCCCTGGCAGAGTGGAGATACATGCAAGGAGGACAGGACTGTCAGGATGCTCTTGTCCCTCTCAGGGTCATAGTCAGAAGCAGAACATGTTCCCTCCAGGGAAATTAAAGAATCAAGTGCAAGGAAGCCTGGCCATGGAGGACAGGTCAGACTGTGATTTCTTAAGAGGACTGTGCCTTGAAATAGCCCATAGTGGCCGCAGTTAGATCTCAACTCCTCATAAACCAAGGCCATCTAAGGCCACTTTGTCCTGGCCCTGAAGCCTGACAAGGTCCTGGTTGGAAGATGTTTCCTAAGCACAAGGACCCTCGGCCATCTATTGAGGTGGCCCTGCCCTTCCTTGCCCTTGGGTAACTCCAGGACCCCAATTTCCAGGCTGTGGCTTAGCTCCCTCTGCACATGTTAACAACCATGAAACAAAACTTGAGGAACTGAATGAAGCACAAAGAAAGAAGTCCTCTTGGGCAATCTGACAATGTTTTGTCACTGCCCCTACTACCTGAGTCTATAGGCATGTTTTCCAGAAACTTCCATCTTCTCTAAGCATGCCATTTAGCACATATTGCTGAAATTATTTCTTTGGACAGCCATGATCTTTCCTTCTAGACTATGGGCTCCTTGGAAGGAGCTGTTCACTATAGTTACCTCTCTACTGTACCTGGAACACAGGTACTTGGAGAGCCTTTGTAAGGTGGGTTTGAGCAGGGGCAGAGACAGGATGGAAGCATTATGCATAGCCCTCAGTAGCTAGTGCCAACACAGGCCATCTGCTTGCAACTGATCATGTACCAAGAACAAACTGATGAAGGTTGTGCTGGTGAGTCTTGCCCTGGGGCGACACAGTAGAGAGGCAGTTCAGAAATTCTGCTTGGGCTTCATTGTCCTCTGACAGCGTCAGACTTCCTATGCCTTCACTCAGAGCAGTGCTTGTACCTTCAGGAGGCTGGATCAGGTAGGGGGGATCACTTGCTACAGGATAGGGGCTCCAAACAACTTCTCTATTGAGGTATGCAGAATAAGGTCATAGGCCTGAATGGCTCTGATATGCAAACATGTGTGACCTACCTAGCTGATGGCATAGGAATAAATCACCCAGACACTGCCTTGGATAGTAGAACGGTGGAGACTAGGACTTAAGAAATGGATGTAAGAAGATCACATATACATCTCCAGTGATCTGGATGGGATTTCTATCTGAACTCTAGGGTAGGCAGGTGCATAGCAAGCTCCTAAGTCCTAGAACTCCTGAAGGACACTGCCTAAAACAAGCCAGACAAACAGAAGTTCTTCCCATGAGTGAGGTGAGACACAGAATAAAGAATGTGGCCACCTCTGCTTGGTCTTGAACTTCCAGCATGAGCTCGATGGGGGACATGCAGTGATGAGGGGCCAGGAGAGCCCTCTGCCCAGTATCACTGGCATTCACCCAGATTGTACGCTGGTCTGCACTATGAGCTGTTCCCACTCCGTTCTGCACACTGATTTTTAAGACAAAGCAAGACTGTAGAGATAGGCTGGGACAATGTCATATGCCTCTTGGGATGACTGAGCTAAAAGAAACCCTTAAGTTCTAGCACTTTAGTTTTCCTAATTAAGCTTAGCTGTTGTAAGTTTAGACATTTGTATGTGGTCACAGAGCTAGGGACAGAGCCAGACACAGCCAAGTCTCATGCTTAGAGTACTAGTGTTCCCCTGAAGCCCGCAGTGGTCATCAGTCCTGAGTGTATAAGCCCAGGTCATTCGCAGACATTAGCCTTAAGGGCTGGGCTGTTGGACTAGCAGAGGATTCCCGCTGACATTTAGCTTATATCACTATCTCACTGATCCTCACAACTACCATACAAAGTAGAAAATCTCCTGAAGATGAAGAATCACGGTGTGGAGAGACCAAGCGACTTGTCTAAAGCCATCCAACTACCAGCTTCTAGACACAGAACTCCAATTCAGATCTGTTTTCAGAACCAGTGTAGCTATCAATGTCTCAGCATGCTTCCTGTAATCCAATTACTGTTCTGAGCCCCTGCATGTATTAATTTAAGTCTCTCTTAATGATGTTAGTTGTGTTATTATCACATGTAAAGGAAGGATGTTAAGCACAAGGAGGACTTTTTACCAAAGTCCTATAACTGACTCTGGAGCAGAGGGCAGGTGTAAACCTAAACTTTCTGAACAGAAAAAAAAATCACTGTTAATTCTGGACTACACTTGGTGAGCAGTTCTTGGATATGCAACAATGAAGAGATAGATGGGGAGATGGATGGATGGATGTGTGTGTGCATGCATGTAGGGGTACAGGAATGGATGCAGGGATGGATGAGTGGATCATGGATAGGTGGATGAATGGTGAGATGGACACAGGAATTCATGGACATGTTGATGGGTGAATGGATGCAGGAATGGATGGATGGTGAGATGGATGGATGATGAATGACTTCATGCAGAGATGGATGCAGGGGTGGATGGATGGATGGACAGACATACAGAACTAACAGCTGGTGGATCTTCCAACAGTGCTGTCAGTGCATAGTGGTCTGTGGGTAGGTAGAGTCCTTCTAATCCTGACAACACCGTGTGTCCTTCCCTCATGAACAAACTGAATCTGCTTAGCAGTGCAGGACCTGGCTGGAATATCAATTTACTCTAACTCTGGGCAACTCATCTCCATGTCTCCTGCCCTCCCTTTCCTCCTCCTGCTGTCTCCCTGATCACCCCACCCTGCTCATGAATTAAAGATGTCAAAGGGGCTGTAGTTCACAATAAAGGCACCTCTTTCATGCTCATCTTGGACAAATCAGGGCTGCCTGCGAGCATTTCCTGGCTTTAAGACTTTAAGACAGGAAAGCCTCAGAATGAGTTTTCCAGCTGCCTTGAGAACCTCATGACAGAGGCAAGAACTGAGAGTTTTTTCTAGTGCTGTTGCATACATCTATTGCGTGGGCATTTTCCTGATGTCACCTTCTCCACCATCACCCTGATGTCATAGGCTTAGAGACTTAGGGAGGTCTCAGGGGCTCAGTGCCTTGGGTTGACCTGCCATCTCCCAACAGTTTTGAGGAGGGTAAGGCTAGGATACTTTTTATCTCCAAGGCAAGGAGGGAAAGTAAGCTATTCAAAGCAGGGACTTCCCAAAGGCCAATGGGAAGCAGGGGACTGATGTCCTCAGAGAGGGAAGCACCACTGGGCAAGCTGGAGGCTGGGGGCTGCCCATTAAGCTAGTTACTCTGCCACTGGACAGTAACCTTGGACAAGTTGCTTCCCATTTTGGGGCCTCTGTAAAGCAATCAGTTGGGTCTTAGATGGGTTCTAACTTAAGATGCAGCAAATAAAAGTAGTTTATTCAGTGTCCTGAACTTGAATTCCAGCTATGCCTGTATGGGTCTGCACCTCATTCTATCTAGTCCAGGTTCTAACTTAGAAAACAGAGGAGGCTATTCAGAATACTTGGGTTTTGTTGACGTTTGTTTGGTTAGCTTTTTGAGAAAAAAAAAAAAGTCTCACACTGTAGCCAAGCTGGACTTAAACTCACAGTGATTCTCCTGCCCCTGCCTCCCAAGTTCTAGGATTGCAACCATGCACCACCTGGTTCACTCTGAATGTTTGAAACAGAGAAAACTTAATGCAGAGAGTTGGTGGCTGGATGTTGGAAATAGCAGGGATAAATCAGAGATGGGAAGTTTAACAAGAAGCCACTGTTGAAAGGAAGCTACTGCTCACAGGCCAAGACTACATCACAGGGCCCTCCTTTCCCTCTGTGCCTGCGTTTTCCAGAGATGCTTGAAACGTAGGGACCCCAAACACACAGAGGCAGACACACAGAGGAAATGAAAACCCCTGGCTCCCCTCCTCTTTTTTTAAATTTAATTTTTTTTTAACTTATTCACTTTCTATCCTGCTCACTGCCCCCCCTCCCAGTCACCTCCTCCCACAACTCTTCTCCCATGCTCCCTCTCCTTCTCCTCTGAGCGGGTGGGAGACCCCCTGGATATCTCCTCCTGGCACTTCAAGTCTGTGTGGAAGCTAGGAGCTTCCTCTCCCACTGAGGCCAGACAAGGCAGCCCCAGCTAGTAGAACATATCCCATGTACAGGCCACAGCTTTTGGGATAACCCCTGTTCCAGTTGTTCAGGATCCACATGAAGGTCAAGCTTCACATGTGCTACATATGAGCAGTGATGCCTAGGTCCAAGCCTAGGTATGTTCTTTGATTGGTGGTTCAGACTCTGAAAGCTCCAAGGTTCCAGGTTAGTAGACTCTGTTGGTCTTCCTGTGGAGTTATTATCCCCTTCGGGGCCTGCAATCCTTCCTCCTATTCTTTCATAAGAGTCCCCAAGCTCCATCCACTGTTCGGCTGTGGGTGTCTGCATCCGTCTGAGTCAGCTGCTGGGTGGAGCTTCTCAGAGGACAATATGCTCCTGTCTGCAAGTGTTAACAGGATATCCTTAATAGTGTTAGAGATTGGTGCTTGCCCATGGGATGGCTCTCCAGTTGGGCTGGTCATTGGTTGGCCATGGCCTCAGTGTCTGCTCCCTCCCCCATGTCTGCATTCTTGGTAGACAGGATAAACTTTGAGTTGAAAGTTTTGTGGGTAGATTGGAACCCCTATCACTTCACTGGGGTTCCTGTCTGACTACAGGAGATGGCTTCTTCTCCTTCTCTATCCCCAGTGTAGTGAGTCCACATTGATTCTTGGGTTACCCCAGGCCTCAGTCTCATCATAAAGATGCCCCCACCTCCTCATCCCCTTCAGTTGCAGATTTCCATTCATTTTCATGGTCATCCAGACATCTCCCCTGTCCTTTCCCACACCTGATTGGAAATCCCCTGTTCTTCTCCCCTATACTCCTTCCTCCCAGGCCCCTCCCTCCATCGGCCTCTTATAACTATTGTATTCCCCCTTCTAAGTGTGGCTCTCCCTTCTTAACCCCCCTCTAATCTTGTCCAGTATCTCCAACACTGGATCTAGCCGGAGACCAGCCGACGCAGGAGAGGGACCACTAAAGGCACACTCCATCTACCTGCTTTCCCAAATGTGGAATGGGAACGGATGCAGTGCCTACTCCATATTGCTGGTGTGAGCATCCCAGACACAGGCATGTGAGGTCCTACTGTGGTCTTTGGCTCAATGGCTCAATGATCACTCCTCACAGTTGGGCTTTGGTGGTTCTGGCCTCTGTAGTTGTAGGAAGTGCTTCTGCTGGGAGTACAGAACAACCAAGGGGAATAACAAGAGGGGAGAAGGCTCTCCCACTTCTCTGCAGGCAACACATGGCATGAAATAATAGATGCTATACTCAGCCCACAAGACAGAGGTGCAAAAGGTAAAACTGAAGCAAACAACAAACTGGATAATTTTTGTAGTTGAAAGATTTTTTTTTTAAAGAAAAATTTCAAAATAATTTACAAAGTTAAAGGTATATCCAAAGAGACCCGGCTGAGCTACAGCCCCCCACCCCCAGCATTCTTTTCATCCTCCTCCTTCTGGTTTGCAGTAGATGTCACCCATGGCTCCAGTTTTCCGTGCCTTCTCTTGACTCTGGCTTTGGGAGTTCTGAGCACCAAGGGAGACTTTGTCCTGAATGTTTTCACATCTTCTTCCAGTCCTGGGCATTCCACTGGGCATTCATCCTTCTGTCATCTGCCTCCTCGGCCTCCTCTGTTCCCTGGATGGACGCCTGGCTGCTCCTCCCTCTCCAGCTGCACTTCACTGATGGTAGCAAGAAAAGGAAGAGGCTAGGTTCACATGTCCTGCTGCCCCCTGCCTCTGGGTACTGCTGGGGTGAGTGCTCCAGCCAGGCCACTCCTCTCATTCTCCCTCTCCCACTTCCACAGGTCTAGGTGTGGTCACAACTTTTCCGCCCCTCATTCTGGACCTTCCATCCAGTCTTCAACTGTATAAACCATTCTCTCGACACAGTTCTGGGTACCACCTGGTGGAGGGTGCTATGGCTAGGTAGAGGGAGTCCAGGGCCCCTATGTCACGGGGTGGCAGAAGCAAAGTAGACTCACACCTCTCAGCTAGGAACCGTCTCACTTCCGTGGTGACTGAGCGGCTTCCCTCGGTCGGTTTGCAGAGTTCATGCTAAGAATAACAGGATATGTTTCCAGAGATAAGAATGCCTCCTTTGTGGGCTCATTACAGAGGCTGAATGATAAACAATCGAGACAACTAGTAAGAATCACGTAGCAAAGTGGCTGGCATGTTTAACCATCCCCATTCAGGTCAGGAACCCGTGTGCCCCTGGAATTCCTGTGCCAGGTGTGCCATCCCACGTGGAGCTGGCCACACAGTCAGCTTCCTACCATATCAGGAGATAAGGTTGGAATGGTCTAGACGGGAAGGGCGTTTATTTAGAGGCCCCCTTCCTCTTGGGGCCTAAAGCATACTCAAGCCAAAAATCAAGGGTATTAATGGACCGCGTCTTATTCTAGTCAAGAGACAATCCAGAGTGGCTAGGTCAAGGTAGCCCTGCTGCTGTCATGAAGGAAGGGACAGGTTGCTCAAGGACATCAGACAGAGCTGTTGGATATTTGGACTTGGCTAGGCTGGGTTGAATAGTCAGCTTGAACATGGGAAAGTAGAGGGCATGCTGGGTGGGCAGGAGAGAAATAGGGATGTCTGGAGTGGCTTCAGACAGACGTTGGACTACAGCAGCCCCTCCAACTCCTGCCTGGGCTAGGGTGTTCCACAGCAATAGCCGGTTTCAGAAACCGGGGAGGGAAGAGGAGGCCGCACTCCACCAGGGAGGCTAGAGCCTGCCAAGCAAGCTGGTACTGGAATTATTTGCAGTCCATATGCCAATTTGCTTTGTCATTGCCTGGCTATTTTTAGAAGCCTCTGGCGTATCTAGGAAACCAGAATCTGTTGACTGTGTTTCTTCAGGGCGAGGAGTGTGATTATTTCCCAGAGATGCAGGAGGAATGTTCGAGGTCGGACTGTGGGAAGGCGACCTCTCCTCCTCGGGTCAGGACTCCAGTGCTGACAGCACCCACAGGGCTGCTGTCCTGCCCTCGCACGGGGCTCGTGTCTAACCTGTCTGCTGTGAGTCCAAGGTCCGAGTGAAACATGGGCAGGGGTTGGGAGCCTTCCTTGGGCAACTGTTCAGAGGGTTCAGACAGATTCCCCTCTTATGATCCCCAGGACAGCAGGTTGATATTGTTCCGGGAGCCTCAGGGCAAAAAAAAAAAAACGATCCTTGGCTCTCTGTCTTCCTAAGGAAAAATGGAGATCAGAGAGAAGGGTTGTTGCTGGTGGAGCTGGGTGCTTCTGGGTCCATGGCCTCTTATTCAAGGACTTAAAGTAAATGCCCAGATTTGCAAAAGTAGCTAGGGAACTTTATTTAAAGCTATGCATAGAAAAGATCAGAGTACACTGCGTTGGAGCAGCAGGCCGCATAAGTGAAGGTGCTCACAGCCCCTGCTTGTTGTTTGGGAATTCCTTTTATGGAGTTCAAGAGAAGGAGATTGGTTACTAAGGGGTACAATGAAGGGGATTCTGTGTTTTGATTGATAGAAGAAGGTCACATGATCATTTTTCTGCTGGGCATGTACATTCCCATAAAGAATCTGATTTTAATCCTATGCATGCCCAATTATACATAGGCATAAATAACAAATCAGGGTTCTCCCTAATGGTCATTTGAGGACACAGTTTTGCCTTGTAGTACTCATATCCCAAACCTGTTCATATTCGATTGGGCCCCCTTACCCTGGGGCTTGGGTGTATGTGAGTATGTTTGAAGATAAACTGTTCCAAGATTAATGGTCATTAAGGAGAGGAGAAATGTATTCCATTGTTCAGAAGGGGTATACAGGTAGCCTGATGCAAATGAGGGGCATAGTTCATACAGGTAAAGGTAGACTGTCAAATGCATTATTAGATGGGGATGTACATCACCTAATTCAAGAAGAGTTCCAGGTTAGTAAAGAATTCCCTATGCTTTCTTGGTTTAGGGACAACTCCAATACTCCGTTCCACACACATCCATCTACTTCAAGGGCAGTGCCATTTGTGCCCAGAGACACAGGCACTTCTTGCAAATCCATCCAAGTCCTGCCATCCCAAAGACACCAGAGAAGTCACAATCATTCACTGGGTTCATTCTTTGATAAGACTCTTGGTTAGGGGCTCCAGCATGGATTTGACCAGAGGAACTATAATGGTGAGAGCCTTGTATTTGATAATATATAAGTTTGCACCACTTGCTTCAGGAATAGCTATCTGGATTAAAGCCCTGTTTGGTAAGAAACAAAATGGAGTGCTTAGATCAAAATCCAGCTCTTTACCAAGGAATTTCAGGCCTCACCCCCATGAGACCTGCTTCCTCTTCTGTGCCATCTCATACCACACCTGATACCCTCAGGGTGACAGCCCTGCTGGCCTTCTGTCCACCATTTTGAGGTAGTTTTCCCTGCACTATCTCCTCCCAAGATCACTAAAGGATTATAGATAATTTTGAATGCACAAACTTTTGTAGGGAGGAATGAGAAAGGTCATGTTTCTCCCATTCATACCCTCATGGTTGTCTCTGAGGCAAAGGGACATTTTCTCTAGGCTTTTCTTTTACCCAGGACAGCTCAGTTCTGTTGCCGTTTGAATCTCTCTCTGCTTCGCCTGCTTGCCTTGTGGGACTGAGCAACTGCTAGATCCTTGGACTTCCATTCACAGCTGCTGCCAACCGTTGTTGGGAGTTGATTGTTGGGAGTTGGACTACAAACTGTAAGTCATCAATAAATTCCTTTACTACATAGAGACGACCATAAGTTCTGTGACTCTAGAGAAGCCTGACTAAGACGTATTGGTAGTAGAACATCTGCTGAGTAGGTATCAGGTACCAGGAGCTGGTGTGAGTAACTGTAGTCCAGTCCTCATAATGTGTTCACTCCAGTTTCCCCTGGGAGTAGGGGACTAGCATGGATGAGCAGTAAGTCTGCCAATAAAGAGCATGGCTTCCATCTACATTTCTAATCCAATGCTTCCCATTTCCTTTTCCTGCCTTATTGTGTTGTCTGTTTGAGTGCGATGTAGACTACCACGGAGAACAGACGTGCTGAAAGTGAATGTTCTTAGACTTCACTTTTAAGTGGGGATGCTAGATGTAGGGTTTTCTAGATGCCTATCTTCTAGTTGATAAGATTTGCTAATGTCTATTGTATTCTTAGGTAATAATGGGTATAAGATTTTGCTGAAAGCCTTTGCTGCATCTACTGAAATGAGTGTATGGGCTTCTTTTTGATATAATGAACAACACAGTGAGGAATTTCTATGGAGTTGGTAGAGTTTATTGATGATTTGTTCCTAGAATTTGTGGAAAGGTTGAAAAGTAGAAATATCATTTATTCAATAGAGACCCAGGATCTTCTAGTTATTTGCTACTTTTTGAATGAGTTTTGGCTGTATGTAGTGTCTTTTAAGAAGTTTCTTCCTCTACACTTGCAAATTTATTGGTATGAAGATACTTTTATTTTTATAATACCCAGCTTTCTTTTGTTTTAAGATTTATTTTTGTGTGAGTTTGTATGTGTGTCATGTGTGCACAGATATGAAAATGTTCAATTTACTGTAACTAGAATTGCCAGTGGTTGTGAGTGGCTCTATGTGGGTGTGGGAACCAAATCCAAGTCCTCTCAAAGAGCAGTACACACTCTTAATGGCTGAGTCATTTCTTCCCAATTTTTTAAAAAACATTTATGTATTTGTATGTGCATACATGCACGCGCATGTATGTGTGTATGTGTGTGTGCATGGGCGTGTGTGTGTGTGTGTGTGTGTGTGTGTGCGTGTGTGTGTGTTTCTGTGTGTGTCTGTATTGAGATGTGCTTCAGTGCCTGCATGGAGTTCAGAGAACACCATGTAGGGACCAGTTCTCTCCTTCCACCACGTGGGGCTTGGGAGTGCAGTCAGCTGTCAGCACCTTCACGTACTGAACCGTCTCACTAGCTGGTCTTACCTTTTGGAAGTAGGCAGAGGCTGTGGTGGAATCAGGCATTCCTATCCACCTTTATAATGAAAACTTTTGGTCGCATTTGGTTTTGCATTCTGCTTTCTGTTCCACTAGTCTTTATTATTCCTTCTCTGCTGGTACTTTGGTTTTAATTATCTTTTCTCTAGTTTCTTAAGGAGGTGGCTTAGATCATTGATTTTAGGGTTTTGGTTTTTTTTTAAAAAGCAAATTATCTCATGTCATAAGGTAACCTCTAAATGCCCCTTTAGCTTTACAGAGGAGCAAGTTCCAGTGCCTTGGGTTCATTCTTTCTCTCAGTTCTAAATTTTTTCTTTTCTTTTGTAAATTTTTTTCTTTGATCCATGAGAAGTATATTGTTTATTCTGTTAATATTTGACTAATTCCCAGATAACTCTCTAAATTTTATTTCTCATTGACCTTTTATGGTCAAAGAAAAGAGTTTGTCATTTTTGGTCTATTTTAATAAATTAGGACTGATTTTATAGCCTAGTATATGACCTGTCTTGGTCAATGATTTCACACACATGCATCTATGCATTATGCAGTGTATGTCAGTGACGCTAAGATGGTTCATGGGATTGTTCCAGCTTGTTTCCAGCCTTCCTTTTCTGACTTGTGCTGATGGAAGACAGCGTCCAACCGCAGCGATGGTCTGTTCATTTCTCCTTCCATTTCTATCAGTTTATGTTTCTTGTGTTTTGAAGCCATATTATTGGTGCATATACAATCAGTGGTGTCACATTCTTTTGATGCAGTTACCTGGTTTTTTTTTAATCACACAATTTTCTTCTGTGCCTTGCGTGATAGTCCTTGTTCTGAAATCTGTCTGTTATAGAACCTCTAGTTTTGTTTTGACCAATGTTTTTTGTATATCTTTTCCTGTTCTTTGAACTTATTGATATTTTCATATTTCAAATGCTTTTTTATAGATAGCACGTAGCTGGGTTTTGCTGTTTATCTTCCAGTATGATAACTTCCTCTGATTTTTTAATTGAAGTTTTAAACCATTTATATTTAATGAAACACTGATATAGTTTCGTTTAACCGTACTAGCTTGCTATTTACTTTTTTACTTGTATTGTACATATTTTGTGCTTGATTTCTTCTTTGTTTTATTTTATATTGAATATTCTATTTAATCTCATTGTTGGTACATTAGCTGTCTTTGATTCTTAAGTTCTGTTCTGTGCTTTATAATATACCCATCAACATATCAGTGTCTGCCTTCATAGATTATAATATTTTGCGTGCAGTATGAAATATCGCATGACTGCATCTTTCCTACTGCCCTTACTTAGTGATATATTCATGTTTTACTCTGTCTCATAATTCCTACATTACAATAAAAGACTTTCTGCTCTAAATAGACAACATTTTCATGGAAAATTTTAAAATGAGCGAAAATGTATTTTGATTTACTCATATCTTCTATTCCCAGTGATTTTCACTCCATTGAAAAGATGCAAATTTCTAGCTCAGATCATTTTCTTCTTCCCTGGAGAACTTTTTTTTTAAAGTTTCTTATAGGCAGATCGAGTGGTGACAAATTACCTCAACTTTAATATGAAGTATCTGTTTTACTTTCATCCCTGAAATTTTTTCCTCAACGTAGAATTCTAGGTTGACAGTGTTTCCTGCCAGTCTTTACAGATATCATTGTCTTCTGGCCAACATATGGCTTGATAATGAAGTCTGCCACCCTGCCTTTGTCCCCATTTATATCCCACATGTATATAATAATGTCCTTTTGCAACTGGCCGATTTCAAGAATTTTTCTCTTTATCACTGATTTTCAGTGATTTGGTCGTAATGTGCCTGTATTGACACACTTTACCCTACTGAATAATCACTAAGTTTCTTGAATCAGTGGATTTATAGATTTTGCCAATTCTAATCATTTCTTCATTTTTCCTTTGTCCCCGTTCTGCCAGGGGATTCCAATGGCATACCTGTCAGGTTCTTTGTTCAGATCCCATGTCTAATGCTATCTCTGCTCCTTTTTATTTTTCTACTCCCTGCTTGCTTTCAGGTTTTTTAAATTTCTGTTTCTTCAACTGCTGACTCTTCTGATATGTCTGATCTGCTCTTTCTTAGTTTTACAGTTTTTCTTTTCAGCTACTATATCTTTTTCACTTCTAGGTATTTCATTGGGATCACTTTCTTTCTGATGTGTATACTTAAGTGTGTGTGGTATATGTCTGCATGCACACACATGTACATGTTAGTGCACATGCATGTGTGTGCACGTAGAGATCAGAAATTGATGTCAGGCGCCTTGATCAACCACTCTCCACCTTATTCTTTAAGATAAAGTCTCTCACTGAACCCAGAGCTGGGCAAGCTGGCCAGTGAACACCGGCAAGATTCACATTGCCCTGGGCCGTGCAGTTCTGGCGCCATATTGCTGTACCCTGCTTTTGTGTGGATGCTGATGATCTGAACGTAGGTCTCTATGCTTTCATGGCAAGCACTTAACCAAGTGAGTCATCTTCCTACCCCTGCAGCCATTTTTCTATCTTCCCCTTTGGCTCCCATCATGCTCATGGTCTCCTCTAGCTCTTGAGCATGCATACTATGTTCCTTATAGTAGTTCTAACATATTATGTTAGCTCCTGAACATGTTATGTTCCTGAGAGTAGTTCTAACCTTCTCCTCTGCCATCACCTCTGCCATGCCTGAGTCACTTTTAGTGGACTGATTTTTCTTCTGATTACCAGTCAGGTTTTTTTTCTCTTTTTCTTGGCATATTTGTTTGTGTGGTGTTCTGCAGGATCTTATTATGTCATGCTAACCAGCCTCAAATTCACTGTACAGTACAGGTTGACCTCTGAGTAATTATCCTCAGGCCTTATTCTTCCAGTTACTGGTATGATGGTTGTATGCCACCGTGCCTTCATCATCATCATCATCATCATCATCATCATCATCATCATCATCAGCATCATCAGCATCATCATTATTATCATTATTATTATTATCTAGACTGTTTAGTGGGCTTTGTTCTCTGTTAGGGCATTCACAATGAGATCAGTTTGATGCTTTTAAAGCCAAAGTAGGAAATCTAGTATCTCCTTTTGTTTGAGGTTAATTTAGTCCTGTTACATAGGATGGCCATTCCAGTTTGTTATGAGTTGCTGCGATAAACACTGTGAATGAAAGCAACTTGGGGAGGAAGGGGTTTATTTCTGCTTACGAGGAGACAGAAGTCAAGGCAGGAGTTTGAAGCAGAGCCCATGTAGGAATGCTACTTACTGGTTCACTTTCTGTTGTAAACTCAGCTAATTTTCTTATATAACCCATGTCTACCTTTCTAGAAATGATGACACCCACAGTGGAATGGGTCTTCTAGCATCAGTTAGCAATCAAAAAAAAAAAAATGTTCCACAGGCCAATCTGATAGAAGCAATTCTTCAATCAAGTTTCCCTCCTCAAATGTATGTCTAGTTGGCAACCAAAATTAGCTATCTGAGGTGGTAACTTTCTGAAAATTATCAAATGCTTTGAAAACTTACCATGAGGCTCAGACATCCTGGCCCTGGGATCATTAACTCTCAGCCCTGGTTCAGCCATGGAGGTTATCGTATGCTTTGTAGTGGTTTTGTCTCCAGCTTCCTAGGGTTTATGCCATGTATTCAAGTCCGGATGTTAACAGAACACTTTTAGATCTCCACATCTTTAGAGCACGTTTTGGTGTCAACTCTGAGCATTCCAGCCTTCTCATCTGCTTCAGTTACAAAAATTTGGGGCTGTGTTTGTTTGAGCTCCTTTTCCTTGTGCCAAGTTTGGGAATTGGGTAATAGCAGTAGAATGGAGAAGTTGTTGTCCAGTGTTTGAAAGCATCCTTTTTCATATGCTCCGTGGTATTTTAGTTGTTTAAAGACAAGAAGATAAACCAAACCCTCACCATGTGTTGTAATGTAGCATGTACTTTCACTTCTCCTCATTGTAAAATTAGAGAAACCAAGTCACAGAGAGCTAATGTAATTTTACCAAAGCAACATTCTCCGTAAAGGGCAGAGTTCTTATTTGAGCCCTGGTCAACTGTCTTCATTAAACCATCAGTCCACGGGGTCACAGGCAATGTCATGGCACATGGAAGTGATACTGAATAAATGTTGAATGGATGAAGAAATGGTCAATCTAAAACTGAAGGGAATCCTTCTTGGGATGGGGAGGGAAGACATTCAGCCTTTCCTATACCCAGGTTGTGGTTGGGTTTCTGTGTCCCAGCTGAATGGCCTCTGCCGATTAACAAGTTCTAGAGGCTCCAAGCCGCAGCAAATATTTCTCTTCTTACTCCTCCGTACACCTTGTAGACACCCCTGTGCGTAAGCAGCAGCTGCTGCTGCTTTCGAATACCAAATCTGCTGTCTGGCTCCCACATTGAAACATATCATTTTAATCATGTTCTTTCAAGCCAGGAAGCCAATTTGCATTACAAAAGCCAAATTCCTTTCCCTGGTGGCAGCCATGCAAAAGGCTTGGTTTCCATCTCACTTTTGCCAAGGGTGGAAGTTCTAGATGAACTTGAGTTTATCTTGGTCCAAGCCAGCACCACCTTACAGGGCACACCCGCCTTCCCACCCTCCCTACTTCCTACCCTGCATTCTTTGGGCTGGGAGGAAAGAGAGCCAGAATTCTCTCCCAGTGTTCTCCTTATCCAGAACCACAGGTCTATTTCAGATGATGCCAGAGCAATTGATTGAAAATTATATGCTCATTTTTCCTTCTGCATAATTTTGCATATTTACTTAATGGCCAAGTAAACTCATTTGGAGTCCCTCATTGCTTCTCTTTCTCTCCTACTATTGACTTATCTTCTAGGTCTGGCTCAGCTCTTGTGGTCTCTGTTCCAACAGGGGAAACAGACACTTCCCAGGAGGCCTCTAAAAGCAGCCCTGGTCCAGTCTCTCAGAGTTTGACCCTTTGTCCTGTGACCCAAAGTTGTCCTGGTTAGCTAAGGTCTAAACCAGGTTAGGTGGCTGGAAGAAGTGGAGGGTGAGGCTAGACTTACTTGTCAGGAAGATTTCAAGTAGACATGTTGTCCAGCCATCCTGCAGACAAGTGTTTCCCCGGGGACTAAGCTGCTGTCACTGTGGGTAATTGGATTCCTGTCCCCCAGCAGGACCGGCTCTGGTAACCTTTAGGATTAATTACTCCAGTCGACCTCAACTGCCTGATCTGGCCAGCTGTCTTCCTGGCTCTTGATCAGAATGCCCCAGGGGCTCAGTGGTGAGAGACTGTATCAGGGCAGGAGCAAGCCTGAGAGATGCTCAAATGGGCTTGCTGTCCACTTGAGGAGGATGCTGTCCTCAGTCTAAAGCCCTTTCCACCCATAGGTCTTCCTGAGGCCATTAAAGGGACCACACAGTAAAAGGTAGAATGGCCTCAACAACTATATTAAAAAGGAATACTGACCCACCCTCCCCAGCCCCCAGGTGCTTAGAGAAGGTGCCAGCGGCTATGTTTCTTAGGGAGATGGCTGAGTTTGAAAATATCTTACAATGGAAAGCTATAGTTGGCTCCCAGGCTGCCAGAAGTTCACTCCTGCTGTGTTTAATCCCCAGAACATAGATTTGAACTAGAGAGACGGGGAACCAGTACAGCCTGTGCATACCAAGAGTGCCAGAGATCTGTGGCCAGGTGTAGCAGCGATGGCAGGAATCCATGGAGTGCTTATTAGGAGTAGGCATCCAGCCTGCTGTTACCTGACAAGCCTGAAAGGGCATGCTGCTATGACCTCCATGTCCTAAAGGAGAAAACAGAAACAAGCCTAGAGCTATTGCCAGCGGAGACTACACAGCTGCTCATGGCAAGGCATTCAAAGCATAGCATGTCTGTCAACCAGGCCTCCTGACTCTTAGAGGTCCTGCAAGGAGAGTCATTTGTGGCCAGGGGTGCAGGAAAAAAGGCAGAGATCATGGTGACAGTGGGCATTTTAACCTTTGGCACAGAAAACAGCCATCCCCTCTCATCTAAGTTTCTGAATAGGTGACAATTCAAGTGCTAAGGTGCCTGTACACCCCATCTGACCATTTGCTCCATCTCCCTCCTTATGCAGATCAATAATCTGTCAGTCAGCGAATCCCTGTTAACGCCAAGTGTCCCTCTGTCTGTTCCTCAGATTGATTGGGAGGGTTGCCAACGCTGTACCCATCAGTGGGACCCTCCTACACCACCCTTTATTCCATCCTCATTCCATCCGGCCTCCACAGTTGGCAGTGAGCAGTGGATCACGAAAAGACTTTCCTGGAAAGCCTGATTGGCCACTCATTTGTTTCCGCTGCCACCTCCCCACCCCCCCAGATGGCAATGGGCGTTGCCATGGCAACGTAATGGGAAGCAATCACACCTATTGTGGGGCAGGATTGTTGACTTGCATGAAAGAGCATGTGTGGGGCTGAGGAGGAGGAGAGAGGAACATAGACCTTCTTGTGCCCAGGAAGAAAGGATGTTGATTCAGAATTGAGACGCTGCCTTCGGGGATTCTAAACTCCACCGATGCCAATGGAACTGGCCAGCTCACATTTTTCTCCTACTGGC
>JADRCD010212861.1:45202-59768 GCA_019843815.1 Montemys delectorum
GAGGCAGAGGCAGAGGCAGAGGCAGAGGCAGAGGCAGAGGCAGAGGCGGCAGAGGAGGCAGAGGAGGCAGAGGAGGCAGAGGAGGCAGAGGAGGCAGAGGCAGAGGCAGAGGCAGAGGGAGAGGCAGAGAGGCAGAGAGGCAGAGAGGCAGAGAGGCAGAGAGGCAGAGGCAGAGGCAGGAAGATCTCTATGAGTTCCACTGAGCCTAACAATCAGAGATACAGAAAGAGACCCCATCTAAAAGAAAGAAAGAGAGAGGAGATGGGAGAAAGGAAAGAGGGGGAAGAGGTTGAGAGAGGGAAGGAAAGAGAAGAAAGAGCTAGCTTCCTGGGCCAAAAAGATGAAGATGGGGCCAAAGGAGACCTCAGTCAGTGAAGAGAATTTTCATCATACAAGTGCAAGGACCTAAGTTTAACCCCCCAAGATTCACATAAGAGCTACATGTCAATGCTGGGGAAGCAGAGATAGAAAGTCCCATAGCACTCATCAGTCAGGCAGTTCAACTGGATCACAAGCTCTGGGTTATATAACAGAATCTTTTAGTCTTTGCGTGCGCACACGCACACACACACACACACACACACACACACACACACACATACACATAACTGTTTTACCAACCTATCAGTTTAAAACAAAGGTTCTCAGCTAGGAAAGTTTTGGTTTTTGTTTTTTTTTTTTTCCTCTCCTAAATGACATATGGCAAACCTGGAGACACTTTTGGTTGTTAACTGACAGTGGTTGGAAGAAACGCAAGGGAAGAGGCCAGGGTATTGTTAAACATTCTACAATGAACAAGACTGCCCACAGCCCCACATGCATACCCCAAAAGATCTTCAGTCGCAGTGTCTTTTGTGCCAAGATTAAGAAACCTTGAATTAGAAAATTACCAAAATATTTTGAATTAAAAGATGACTTTAATGTCATTTGACCTTGATGAATTCATGTGGTTTTTTTTTTATATAATCACTGCTTTTCAAAAGTTATACCAGCATTCAATTAATTTTAGCAAAAAGGAATCCTCTAATTGAACAGAACATCATAGGACTGGGGACTGCTCCGTGGCAGGGAGCTTGCTTATTGTGCACAAATGGCTTGTGTTCCGTGTCCAAAATTTAAAAAAATAATTCAACTAATTAAATAAGTCAGAACACCAACTAGACTCCCCAGTTTCATGAATATGTCCCCTGTGCCTGGGGAAAAAAATCTCCCCCAGGTCTCCTTCTTCACAAGAGTGCCTCATGTCTGTGGCGATGGCTTTAGTTTTGACTCACCACTGTCCCCAACTCTAGCCAGAAGTGGTATATAATTCATAGAGAGTTAGGAAGTCATGGGGAAATGTCAGTAACAAAGGAGTAGGTACAATAAACTAGGCTCTGGTTCAGACTTTATAAATGCCCATTTCCTGTTTAAGTGACTGTCCCTGATGTAGCATCTCAAAAGCCTTGGCAGGGCTGGGAAAATAGCTCAATTGATGAATTGCTTGCATGCATGGATCTGAGTTTGATCCACAGAAGACACATAAAAATGCCAGATGCAGTGTCATGTGCTTGTAATCCCAGCTCTATGAAAACTGAGACAGGCAGATCCCAGGCCTAGCTGACAGTCTAGTCTCATTGGCAAGTTCCAGGCCAAATGAGAGACCCTGTACAGTCAAAAAACAAAGTAGATGGCACCTTAGAAATGACCTCTTAATGACTTATGACCTCTACATGTAACCAGTATGCACAGATGTACACACACACCTGCACGTCCCCTCCCCCAACAAAATACCTTGACAGACAAAGGAGGTGGAGAACTTCCTACATTTCTTTAGGTGACTAGAGAAGAGAATTGAAATATTAAAGGAAGAGCCAGCCATTCATGACTGACAGAACCCACTGAGCCCAGGTTCCCCAAGGAGGACATGGTGGCCGTGCTTCCGTCTAGGAATGACTGTCTCTGTATCCACAGAGTGCCTACACTGTCTACACACTATTAGGGTCTCATACATGAAGAGAGAAATAGAGTATTGACCCAGCTGTTGAAGAACTTCCACGAGGCAGCCCGTGGAGTAGGAAAAGCATGAGTTTGGGGCAGATCTGCAGCAAATCCTACAGATCTCTTGAGACTAGTGTAGCGAAATATAGTTCATAATGGCTTCAAAAATCTGCTTTTCCTCTCCCTAAGAATAAAGATAACAATGCCTGCTTCCCACTTGTAAAAGCAAAAAAAAAAAAAAAAAAAAAAAAAAAGTGTCCTTCCTGCCTTGTGCACATAGTCAATACTGTAATTAATTATTGAGTGCTTACAGTAGAGAGATAGTAGATACAAACTGTTACAACCTTAAACACACACCCCCAAAAGGACCATGAAGGTATAAAAGGTTATTGATGTGACTGAAAATATTTGGCAAACACTGGACATGGGGTCATCGAGGGACCCAACTTTGCATCTCCATTCAGTTACTCAGTGGCTGTGAATATAGAGACTTTTCTTTGGTTCCCTTACAACTCGGTTTTCTCTAAAATGGGGACATAGGACCTATGCAAATAGTACTGAGGATCAAATAAATGTTTGTGGAGCCCAGGGTTGTATTCAACCAGGGAAGCAGGCTTCCTGCCATAACTAGCATTTGAGCTAAGCCCTGAAGACTGAGGAGGTTATGAAATGAAAAGTGAAAGAGAGGACCCACAAGAAAAGGGGCGCAGGGAGAGGAATACCTGGGGAACTGAGCACAGAAGTTTAGGAGTAAACATGAGCCACAGACTGGTTGAGTTGTCTGACTTCTACATGTTTCTATTTCTTCATCTGAAGAAGAGGAGGAAGAGGAGAAAAGAGGAGGAGGAGGAGGAAGAGGAGGCGGAGGAAGAGGAGGAGGAGGGGGAGGAAGAGGAGAAAGAGGAGGAAGAGGAGGAAGAGGAGAAAAGAGGAGGAGGAGGAAGAGGGGGAGGAGGGGGAGGAAGAGGAGGAAGGGGAGGAGGAGGAAGAGGAGGAGGGGAGGAGGAAGAGGAGAAAGAGGAGGAAGAGGAGGAAGAGGAGGAGGGGGAGGAGGAAGAGGAGGAGAAGGAGGAGGAGGAGGAAGAGAAGGAGGGGAGGAGGAGGGGGAGGAGGAAGAGGAGGAGGAAGAGGAGGAAGGGGAGGAGGAAGAGGAGGAAGAGGGGGAGGAGGAGGAGGGGAAGGAGGAAGTCTTCTTTGGAAGTTAAACTCAGTGGCTGCATGCTATGTTACTAAGGGCTTTGAGGACAATTTCTGTTGACCTTCAGATGCAGCGGTAGTAGAGTGCTTGTCTAGCACATTTTGAGAGCCTGAATTCCATCTCTAATATTACTAACATACAAGCACGCACGCACACACATGAGTATGCAGACACATGGCAATATGGAGCTCCGCAGTTGAAAAGAGCCAGTTCTCAAGGACCAAGGAAGAAGACAATGGCAACGGTTTGGGCTGTAAGAAGCTCTGACCAGCTTTTGGTGCGTCTGAGAGGTCAGCTGTCAAGGAAGGCCATATAGAGGCAGGGAGATTGGCTGGCCTGGAAAAGTGGGTCACAGTGTGGTTTTCACTGTGTTTTCATTAGAGACGCCAAAGCAAGAGACTTAGTCCACAGCTGGCAGTACCAAGGTCCTAAGGGAGAGTGTGGGGTTCCAGCCCCTCCCTGTTGGACTCTCTTCTACCACCCTCTTCTAGCCTCCCTATGACAGCTGCGGTGCCCACCCCCAGTCCCTGTTTGGAGCTGTGATTAATACAGGTTTAAAATAATCTTTGTCTTCTCCCTTTGTCCGCCCCCAGTACAGCCGCCGCTCTCCTCCCATCCCCCCCCCCCCCCTCCCCCCCCCCCCCCCAACTGAATTAGCCACACCTCACAAACCAGCCTGGGTGCTACTTTAGCCTGGAGCTAGGCCTTGGCTCACACTCCACTCCACAGAGTTCCCGACTCATGCAACGAGACTGGGAGCAGAGGACAAAGCTGTACTTCCAGATCCCTTCTTGGTCCCCCAAACACCACAGCAACCTCTTCCTAAGAGCTCCAACTGGATGCAGGAAGTGTTGCCTTACTCCAGTGTGAAGCCATAGTCAGGACTTCCTGATAGACACAGGAAGTGTGTCCCTCAGTCACTCCATCCATCCTCTGGCTTCTCTCTCTCTCTCTCTCTCTCTCTTTCTTTCTTACTTTCTTAAAGAAAAAAATATTCATTTCTCTGCTAATTGTCCCAAGCTGAGAGTATAGGAAGTGGCATCCCATGAAACAGAAGAAAACTAAAGTTAAGTGGCTTCTACAAGATCATAGCACAAGCCATGCAGGAGGCCTGATCTGGCAGCCTGCAGACAGCAGCCAGGAGCCAGCCTCAGATGAGGAGTCCCTCCACCTCTTCCTCCCCAAAGCCTCATACTTCTTACTTGTTCAGGGCGCTGTGGCATTCCCCTACTTTCTTCTTCTCCCAGGAATAAACCTGATAATAGACAGGTGCCCCTCAGAGCCATGTGACTGAGCGAAGCACAGTGCTTTTGTATGGTTTCTGCCCATTTGGTTATACTCCTGGTTGGCCGAGTGGGTGTGGCTAAGGGAAATCAGCATGCTATGGATTGAAGCTAGTATTAATGAACATCAGGCAGCAGGTTGTTATAGAGGTGAAGAGATAAAAAAAGTATCTCTTTCAACCCCTTTTCATTTTTTTTTTAAGGAAGGAAACTGAGGTGTAGGGAACCAGGAGTGCTTGGAGCCATCGGCTATAGAATCATAGGCCAACCTTGAAGGCCTTTTCCTTCACCCTTGAGACCATCCAGGACTCCCGCTGTGCCAGCTGAGATATAAAGGCTACTGCCATGACCTGGCTCTTACAGTGACACTGGCAGTGACACAGCACAGAGAATAGATTTTCCCACACATAGTAGCCAGAGACAATGAGTTAGGAAAGGATCAAGTGCTGGGGAAGCAAGCCTTGACTTAGAAACCCGCAAACCCAGATATCTGGATGACATGAGGTGCAGACAGCTGGCAGGGATTTGTGCCCACCTGGCCATGGTCAGATGCTCACTTTGCTTCAGGCTGAACTGGGCACCCAACAGCATTCAGACTCCTCTACTCTGTCGGATAAGAGAGCTGATGAGCTTGTATCAGACAGGCTGATGAATGCCCCGTTAATCCTGAATTGCTTGCTTGGGTTAAAAAAAAAAAAAAAAAAAAAAAAAGATGGAGGTGGGGGAAATGTGTCCCTTTGGGTAAAGAAGGAGACTGAGTGTGTTTGATGGCCTGGATGGAGTCAGGCTAAATATTTAATGTTCTTGACAGAGACCTGGAGGAGGCTGTCCCTTTCTCTAAACAGTGACATGCCAGGCTCGCGGTCTGGGAGACAGAGGAGCTTCCCGCTGCTGCTTGGAGAAAATAGGAGGCCATGCTGGGGAATGTGACAGGGATACAGGGATACAAGAGTGCAGGACCGGTGCAGACTGAGATTGGGGTACAGGGGGCGGGGACAGAATGAGAGCTTTCTTTATTAAAAAAAAAAATAGCAGTTCATTCTTTACATTTGGAATAAAAACCTGTTGTAATTACCTAGCAGTAGGAAAGCAATTTCCAAGCAGCTTTATTGTTCTGCTCCCTAACCGAATGTGCAACGAAACATCCACCAGGGACGAGTGAGAGCGAAGGCACACTGCAGTAACTATGATATTTAAATGTTTCCACAGTAGAAATTTCAATAAGGTTTAAATGAACCATAAGTTGATTTCTCTACGGATTATTCTTTTCCTCCTCTTCCTTTATTACTTAAGACATTGTGCTCCTAAGCTGTACTCTTAAAGCCCTGGCAGAGCTGTCCCAGCAGGAAACTTCAAAACATTATTGGTTGCCATTCAGAGTGCTCCCTCTTGATGCTCCAAGGAACATGAGCTCCTACCACCCACCTAAGATATCAGCTGGGTCACCTGAGGTCTCAGAGCTCCCACCTCACATCCCCAGAGTAGCATGGGTAAGGTCACCCGGCATGGCTGCATGCCCCTATACCTTTGCCTCATACATGAACTGGCAATTCCCAGCCAAATGAAGATCCAGCTCTAAGTCTTATGCCATTGGGGCCTGTCAAATTCTGATAGGGTGGGGAGTGTGACAGTGAGGTGAGTCTAAAGTCAGAATGTCTAGATTTTCTTCCTCTCCTCCTCCTCCTCCTCCTCCTCCTCCTCCTCCTTCTTCTAGAAGGTAGATTACTCCATCAATCTATGAATATCTAGTAATGACACTAGTAGTAGCTATAGTAGTACTATAGTCTGCCTCTCTCATACACACACACACACACACACACACACACACACGCGCACACACACACAATTCCATTCTCACCACAGTACTAGTGATTACACTACAATCCCATTTTAGATGAGTAAACTGAGATTTAAAGAGTTTAAGTCACTTGTCCAAATTCTTACAGGTAGTGTTGGGGTGGGAATGATCCCAGATCCTATTGCTGAGCCCTCCCACATCTTTACCTGTCTCAAGTCACTATCACAGAAATATTGACTCCTTATAAATCATGCACTTGAAATGTGGACGAGCCAACAGCAGAATAGGTATGAGAGGAAGGGTGTCTTCCTTGGGGACTATGCTGGCTAGTTTTATGTCATCTGGACACAAGATAGTCATTTTCGAAGAAGGACCATCACTTGAGAAAATGTCCCTACCAGTATACTTTCTTGATTGGTGATTGACGTGGAAGGGTCCAGCTCACAGTGCCATCCTTGGGCTGATAGTCCTGGTTGCTATAAGAGGTGTCTGAGAAAGGCATGGGGGACAAGCTGTAAGCAGCATTCCTCAATGGCCTCTGTTTCAGTTCCTGCTTCCAGATTCCCTTGCCTTGAGTTCCTGATTTCCCTCAGTGATAGAGTGTGGCCTGAGAAGAGTTGTGAGCTGAAGTAAATCCTTTATTTTCCCAAGTTGCTTTTGGTCATGGTGTTTTATCACAGCAGCAGAAACACTAAGACAAGAACCTTGAAGAAATTCAGAGAGCACATACTGGCATGAGAGGCCAGAGGCTGCTCATGACAACAAGACAGGGAATTCAACCACTGTCTTCCTGCAGACTCTGCATGCATCTGGTCGCCCAAGCAAGCTCCCCTCTGCAAGGCGGAGATAAGTCTTGTTCAACCGACCACACCATGTGGTTCTTTTCAGCCCTATAGCACAGGCAGAGCTGGGAAAGAGTAAAGAGCCCTGAGCATGGATTTTCATTTCAAGCATTGAAAAACAGGCCATATCTAGGAATGTTTGGACTGAGAAACGCCTTCACACTGAGTTTTCTGTTCAAGGCTATATTTCAGGAGTCATTTAAGTAATCTCTGGAAGCTGAGAGGCAAGAATACAAATTCATTGATGCAGAACATTTGACCACATGCAGAAAGCCAGCCACCAGCTCCAGGCAAGTCCTCGCCAGCAGAGCCTTATGGTGCATGTATTCCTCAGGGTTCTCCAGAGAAACAGAATCAAGAACAAATAGCTAGGTAGGAAGGTAGGTAGGTAGATAGGTAGATATATGATAGATCGATAGATCTATAGATAGAAGATAGATAATAAAAGATAGATGATAATGATAGATAGATAGATAATAAAAGATAGATGATAATGATAGATAGATAGATAGATAGATAGATAGATAGATAGATAGATAGATAGAAGATACATATATACACACATGTACGTACAGATGGTAGATGGATGGATAGATAGATAGATAGATAGATAGATAGATAGACAGACAGATGACAGATTGTGAGAAATTTGTTCTTGTAACTGTAGTGACTGAAAAATCCCACCACCTGTAGTCAGCAAGATGGAGACCTGGGAGACTTGGTGCATAATTCCAGTCCTAAAGTTAGCAGGAGAAAGACATAAGAGAAAATTCCTCAGCTAGAGCCCAAAGCCTGGGAGAGTCCCATCTCTTAGCTTAAAACAGTCAGGTGGGAAGTTGTCCCCTTGTCCTGGTAAGTTCCTGCTGCTATGATAACCAAAAAGCAACATGGGGAGGAAAGGGTTTATTTCAGTTTATGCTTTATAGTCCATCACTGAGAAGCCAGGGTGGTAACTCAAGGCAGAAACCTGGGGGCAGGAACTGAAGCAGGGAGAGAGAGCATAGATGAAGAATGCTCACTGGCTTGCTCTCCATGGGTTGCCTGGTCTGCTTACCTACATAGCTCAGGATCACTTGTGTAGGGGGCGAATGACTAGTAGGCCCATTCACAATAGACTGGGCCCACCCTCCCATGTCAGTCATGAACCAAGAAAAAGTCTCACAGACATACCCACAGGGCAATCAGAGGGGAACAATTCCCCAGTTAAGGTCCTCTCTTCTCAGGGAACTCTAGTTTGTGTCAAACTGACAAAAAGACTAACCGGCACACCTTCATCGAAGTCGGGCTTTTTAAAATCTTACTTTGGACCTTCAACTGAGTAGATAAGGACCACTCACACTGGGACAAGCTCTCTTCTCAGTCTGCTGGTTAAGATATTAATTCCATCTAGAAACCCCATCAAAAGACAGAGTAATACTAGATCAAGGACCTGGGCACCAGTGGCCCAATGGAGTTGATGTAGAAAGTTAACCATCACATGGTACCTGTCTGGGTGCATCCCTATATTCTGTTCCCTTTGCCCACAAACTTTTCTTCTAGGGCTAAAAATGTAGGGAGGGTGCTCAGAGCATCCCATTAGCCCCTAATGAGGTTGCTCTTTCCTCCAGTTTCTCACATCTGTTGGCTTCAGCAGCCAGCTGTACAGGTTAAAGACAGTTCGAGGGCTTCTCCTCAGTGCTTACTCTGTCCTTTGCCTCCACCAGACAGAATCGTTGTTACTAAAGAAGCAGGAGAGTCTGCATGTGACCTCCGCCTAATCTTTATTCTTGGCCCAGCCCTAGGCACCCTGGATAGAGGAGGCTGGAGTGGAAGCAGTCTCCTATGTCTCATCTCCCCTTTGTACAGCAATAACCGAGCTCCTGCTGACTTGAAGCCTGTGTCTTATTAGGCATAATAAGGCCATATTGTGGCTGGCAGGAGGGAGTGCATTTCACACTCTGAGAAATGGGATTCAGCAAAGAGACAGGAAGAGGTTCTGGGTACATGCTTCTCCCCTTGCTCGTGTGCAGGTTGGTGGTGGCAACAAGCCAGGGGAGATTAAGTACAGACTTATCCATCCAGCAACCTGGGGTGACACAGCACTGCGGCTCTGATAGAGGTCGTTATCCTAGGCATACATTGTCCTTGTCTACTAACTGCCTGGCCTTGAGTGAGTTGGTTAACTTTTCCATGTCAAGTCTTGTTTATTTGAAAACATGAAAATAGTAACACCCACCCCCAAAGGATGTTTCTGGAGAAGATTAGATAAGTTAACGTGCATGCTGGCACTTAGAAGAACCTACCCCCCTTTCCTTCCTAGGATTTGGAGAATCAGTTTTGTGCTAGTGGGATATTCATAATGAACTTCAAGTCCTTGGCCAGCTTCACTGGCACTAAGGATGCATGGATGTTGCTCTGGGATGAACTATCCTCAACAGGAAGGCAAGGACTCCTTTTCTCCGCCTTCCCTACAGACACGGGGCTGGTATTCCAGTACCATGGGCTTGGTGGTTTGGGAAAACTGTAGGGCAGTGGTTCTCAACCTTTCTGATCCTGCGACCCTTTAATAGACCTCATGTTGTGGTGACCCCCCCAACCATAAAATTATTTTCATTGCTACTCCATAACTGTAATTTTGCTACTGTTGTGAATTGTAACATAAATATATTGGAGACAGAGTACTTGCCAAAGGGGTTGAGACCCATGGGTTGAGAATCACTACTTCAGATGATCCTCCATCATCACACCTGTTCCTGGATATGAATAACCAAAGTAATGTCTATGGATCCTCAAGGCATAAGACAGAAACTGTCTGTTCCAGTCCCATCCTCCTCTAGCCCCACAAACCCTGCACCTGCACCTGCACCCATACCTGCACCTCCACCTGCACCTGTACTTGCATCTGCACCTCCACCTGCACCTGCACCTTCACTGTCTCCCTTGGGCTTCTTCGTTGGTTATGAACAGAATGAACCTTCTCCTCCCCTCTTACAGGCACTCAGTGAACACTCTCCCAGCCTCTCCATCCCCAAGGTCCCACATCCTCTCTCAAGTGTTCACCTGTTAGCAGACATACACTAAGAATGTTGACGAAAATGGTTTGGTGGAGTTCTAAGCATCCCTGGCCGTAGGGGAACTTAAAACTTAAACCTACTTCTCCCCAACTTCATTGTAGATTGATGATACTCAAACAAACGTTTAATCTCTGCACTCAGTGGTATAGACCTCGAATTCTAGCTAGCCAGGAAGATAAAGCAGGAGAATCTCAAGTTCAAGGGCTGACTGAGCTACAGGGTGACCTCAAGGTTAACCTGGACCATAGCTCAAAATTTAAAGAAGGCAGATCTATCCCAATAGTAGAACCATTTCTTACCATGCACAAACCCCCTGTTCGGTCCCCAGTACAAAAGAAAGGAGGAAAGAAATCTTCTAAGTGCCTCGAATAGTACGTGGCACTTAATTGGGGGTTCACTATGAGGTTTTCTGTTTGTTTTTAAATCAACCAGGATACCGCTTTCTCTGAAATAGGAAGAATCTCAGGGTCATTACTTCGAGGATAGGGTCCTCTCTAAAATATCACTACATTCCCCAAGAGTATTTGGCACAGTGCCTAGCCCACGGCAGATACGTTTCTAAACACGTTCAAATGAATGAATGAACGAGTGGACAAACGATGGAACTCAAAGACAGGGTCTCAGGCAGTCCTCGTAGGTGTGGAGCCATTCACATTCCACATGAAGGCAGACAGATGATCCTGGAAGGACCAGGGATGCATCCGGACATCCCGAAGACTCCCCTTCCTGTCTAGACAAGTACCACAGCCCATCCCTACTTGTTCTCCCTGCCGGATTTCTTTTACTTCTCTTTCTCCCCCTTCTGCCTCCTGTTAAGAGTGTCTAGTCAGAGGGAAGAGAGCAAACTCAGAGTCTTTCTCTACTCCCTAGTTGGTCTGAAAATAGTAACTAATTCAAAAATCACTTTTCTTTAGCCTCAGAATAGGTGTCATGAGTGTTTAGAAGTGAATTGAGCCTTCGTGGTTTTATTTTGCTTGGGCTAGGGTTTAAAATCCACTCACAATTACTGGCTTTCAAGCAGCTGAAATCAGTCTAGGCAGCTTGGAAGAAGAGATGTTAGTCGGGGGGGGGGGGGGGGGGGGGGGGGAAGGAGAGGTTCATGAGAAATTCTTCCCTGAAGAGGGCCTAGGAAGTGAATGAGCCCCACACAGGCCAGGTCCAGAAACAGCCATGTCACAGTAATGAATGTTTTATAAGCACTCAGGAAATTCCTGTGGCTTGGTTACTTTGGGCTGCTGCCCACCCAAGCCCATGGATTTGTCCTGTATCATTTACCAGCAGGGTTTGGAATTGAGGATGTACTATGTTAAAAGGCTTTGTTTTGCAGGTGAGGCTGGCAGATAAAGGGCCTTGCCCATAGGTCCGACTAAAATTAGAGAAGAGGTCCGTTTGGAGCCTGGTTCACTCTGAAATTTCAGCTTAATGCTCTTAGTTCTTGGACTATAACTTTGGCCCAATGAGAAAGCAAACATTTGCCTGCTTCTGGACTAGATTAATAGCACCTCTCCTAAAACTGTGTGTTGCTCACCTTTCCACTATCTCTGTTTCTAGTACCTGGTTCCCAGACTTAGAAGCCCAATAGCAGACAAGCTCAATGGCCCTGTTTTGCTGCTGCCTCCAAGAACATCCATCAGCTGCAATTTCATGTTGAATGGGGCTGTGAGGAACTTCAAGGCCGAGATTATTACATTTTGTACATTACACTTCTGCCAGAGAGCTAAAAATACCCTCCTGGTGGTTGCTAAGTGCAGGTCTAATGGTTTTCCTTAGAGGAAAAGAATGGAATTTTAGTTTCTTTGAATCTGGAAGCCCTGTGTCCAGGGAAATGAAGACAAGGAAATTGTCAGAGAAGGTTAGAGCGCATCCCTGGGGTTTGTGGGCAGGAGCTGAGGAACAACCCCAGAATTCACTTTTCCCAGGTGTCAGGGAACATCTCTAGGGACCATTGTCCTCACAGGGCCTTGATCCACAAAAGGCAAATGAAGGGAGCTGTAGCTGCCTCAGAGAACGTCCCTGATCAGCAGGCACCCTCCCCAGAGAGCTGATTTTCTGAACTTCCATTTTGGAAGCTTCTCTTTCACCTGGGTCTGAATAGCAGTTCTCAAAGCAACCGCTGCTGCAGCTGAGGTGTTCCATTTGGAGGGTCTTGGCGGAACTCACCTGCCTTGCTAGAGACACAAAGATCTAGAATGTCTCTTAACCGGTAAATTCAATGGACTTCCTAAGCTGATAGCCACCCCCACGCTGCCTGCTTCCCCATAGCTGCCCCAGCCTTCTCTCTGACTATAAACAAAAACGTTTGATTTATTATTGAACCAATACATCATAGCTCCTAAATTTGAGTAGGAGGCTTGTGGTCTTCTGAGCGATCCTCTCAGGAATGCACATGTTCTTGCCATCGCCATCTCCTGGAACAGCTTCACGCCCTTTCTCTGAAAAAGAAAATGTCTAGTCCTCAGGTCACTGCAGCCCACGTTGCCCCTCTGGAACCAGAATGTCTCACTGGGATGTTTGATTCATTTGCTGGAGGCCGTTGCCATGGTTTCATCCTCCTGATTACCTTGGTTGGACATTGACATGCATGTGAATGTGCCTTCCTTGGCACAGGGCAGTGAGTGGCCCTGGGACTGACTAAGGATTAGTTAAGTGGCAGGCCACACTAGCCCAGAGCAAGGCATAGAAAGCAGTGTTTTAACATCTGCACAAAGGACAGGACCTGGGGGGCTAGTGAGATGGGCTATTCATAGATGACCATCAGTGAAAGCCAGGCTGAGAGTTGAGAGCTTAGAAAGAGAAAGAGTACACATATCACTGTTGGGGATGGGGACAGGGATGGCTTTAGTTTGTCTCCGTCAGAGAAGCACAGATGAGCTCACCTCTTGCTTAGGTCATGCTCCTGATGCAAAGTGCATCCCAAACTACAGTGGGGAAGAAATGCATATGCAGGGGAGTAGAAAGCACACTTAGACATCACACTTCATTCACTATACTTGGCTACAAAGCCTTTCTGAAAACTCTGCCCTCCTGAAGTAGAAATCTGGCCTCTCAGTGGCCTGCAGACACTTCAAAGAATAGACACGAGACTCCACAGGCAATTTTTCAGAACAGAAAGAACTTGTAGGAGTGTCTCAGGCTAGGTTACTAGGCAGTCCCAAGGCAGCTATTTTGAATGAACAACACTGGTGTAGTGTGCCTATTCTAGGTGCTTGTTAGAACAGCCTCCTGGGCTATGTGGCTCCTTCTCATTGGAAGAACCAGGCGAGCAGTGGGAACTATTAAATGCAAAACTGTGGATAATCAGAAAGCTCAGTGCTGTCTGGCTGGGGTAGGAAATGTAGGTATTGTACATACCTTACAGCGTGTTTGCCTTCCTAATTATGTTTTGCCTCTACTGCTATGTAAATGAACTGCCCGTCTGGGAGTGCACACCAATTAGCAGCTGGGTCAGGCTTCATGGAAGGTTTTGGAGTCTGTGGAGCAATGGAAAAACCTCCTGGGATTTAACGTTTTGCTACAGACAGCTCACCCAGTGTGTAACCCATCTAGGTCAGATGGGGAGTTGGCTGCAATCAGATTCATTAGCAGCCCAAGAATTAAACTACCCCCATCTCCACCACTGCTGGGTCATTCTCTCTTTCCCTCCTGTTTCTGCCCGATAGTTCTTGAATCTTGAGTACCAGAGGCTGCCAAACAGGCAGCTTTGCTTCAGTGGCAAGGGGGCTGGCTAATCTATATTCGCATATTAACCATACTTCCTGGTGAATTTCAATAACTTGGAAATGGGCCTTTAGCAGCTGGGACAGAGAAGGCATGTTAAGAGCTCAGAACAAGTCTATAGTAAACATCTGTTTGAGAGACAGCCTCTCCAGCCAGAATCCCTGGACCAGATTGGGGCCTTGGGTTAGGGCCACAGCCAAATATTAAAATACACTTAGCCTGCCGCCCCAGGTCCAGTGAGCAGGCCCCCCCCCCCCATGGCGTCCCTGTGGATCATCTCAGGCCAAAGCAAGCACTCTCTTATTCATAAAATCTAATTTCCAAGGCAGACCTCCTTCCTACCTGCCATCTCCTGACCCCACATGAAGCCACTGGCTTAAGGCTTTCTTCTCCAGAAGCCTCAGCCTGGGATTGTTGCCACCTGTCATGCTGTGAGTATCTCATGTCATGTGTGCCACCACTGTGGTCCTTGTGTATGTGCTGCTAAACAGGAGTCGTGAGGATGGCACTGCCACATCTGACCTGGCTAAGTCTCTGTCTGTTGGGAGCAAAGTCCCTTCCTGTGTGAGGCAGTGTGTCTCTCCACCACACACACACACACACACATACACACACACACACACACACACACACACACACATACACACACACACACACACACACACACACACACACACACACACACACACACACAC
>JADRCD010212862.1:10065-29557 GCA_019843815.1 Montemys delectorum
CTCTCTTTCTTTCTTTCTTTCTTTCTTTCTTTCTTTCTTTCTTTCTTTCTTTCTTTCTTTCTTTCTTTCTTCTTCCCCCTTCAGATGCTCAGTAAGAAGGCCAAGGGATTCTTAAGTCAGCGGCCTTCCTTCCAAAGCTGGTTACCAAGTATGAACAACAGAGGGCAGCATTGAGCTTCACAGCAGAGCCATCACCTTCTGCTCTCAGACCCATTGGAAATTAAACTTCCTTCCCTTCTTCAGATCCTCCAGCTCCATTCCATAGATGAGGAAATCGGTTTTTCTCATTTTTCTTTTTTCTTTTCTTTTCTTTCTATCTTTTTTTTTCCGAGACAGGATTTCTCTGTATAGCCCTGGCTGTCCTGGAACTCACTCTGTAGACCAGGCTGGCCTCCACCTCAGAAATCCTCCTGCCTCTGTCTCCCAAGTGATGGGATTAAAGACATGCACCATCACTGCCAGGCAAGGAAATCGGTTCTTGAAAGGTCAGAGAGGGAACAAGTTAGGCGATCTGACATCGGGTTAAAGTTCGCAGGTTTTAAGGTAGAGGAAGTAGAATTCTTTGGGGTGAAATTAGCTACAGGAAAGAGAGCAGGGTATGCCAGCTCCAGAGGCTGAATAAATAGGAAGTGCTGTCATGGGGACAGATCTTTCTTCAGGACTGGCTTTTCTCTAGTAATGCTTCTTTCTCCTTATTCCCAGTTCAGTTTCATCCCTGACTTTAACCTCTGTCCCAGTACACAGCAACACCGCTGATCTGAGTGACTGTGGATAGGTCCTTCAGTTTCCCCCAGTTCCTCTGGGGGGGGGGGCTCCCTGGTGTCATTGTTGGGGTGCACATAGAACACTCTGGAACAGGACAGCTTCTATTCTTCTCCCAATCTTATTCTGGCACCCTAGGAGGCTTGATCTGGGCACAGGTAGGGTCCTGGTTTGGCTCTGTCACTCTGTGACCTTGGGCAAGAAGCCCAGTTCCTCCAAAAGATGACGTGTGCCACGGACTCCGGAGGCTGCAGACCTATAAAGGCGAGGGTCAGGTAGAAGGAACTTGGGCTCTCTCTCAGCTCAGAGTCTGTGAGGCAGGAGGCTACCCGACTAGGTGTCAGAATCCAGAGTTCTCAGAGAAGAGCTGGCTTCTCGGTGGGAGTCTGTGAGAGAGCAACAGGATGGGGTTATTACCGCAGAAGAATTTAATTCTGAAACAGGAAAAGTTCTTGGTGTGAAGTGATCTCTACAGCCGCTAGGCCTGAGGCTTCCTACCCACACCCTTTAAGAAATAGGGTTGCCAGAGTGTTGTGTCTGGTGGAATGCGGGTAAGAACTAATGCCCCAGTTCCAGCCTCAGTTTCCCCTATGACTGCGAAGGGAAGAGGTCCCCGTGTTCCCAATCCTTGCTTTCTCCTGGAAGGATCGACCAGTGCAGTCCCGCCTTACCCCTGCAGCCTTTCCCTCCACCCCAGACAGGGCCGCAGAGCGAGCGTCCGCGCCTCCGGGGGGACCTGGACCCGAGGGCCCGGTGGTGCGGACTCGGCCAGGCGGGCCCGATCGCTCCCGCCGTGCTGCAGCTCGCTGTGCAAGCGCACGGCCGCCCCGCCTGCCGCGCCTCCCCGGGCGCCCGCATTAAAGCGCATATGCAAGCCATGAATTATCAACTGAAAGGAGTCAATTACCGGCTCTAAAAACGAGTGTCTGCGCCCGGAGCGCCCCGGGCCATCCGCCTATTTACGGAGCGATTTCCCCCGCCCCGCTGGGGACGAAGCCACGGGAGGGGGAGAGTAGAAGACGCGGAGACTGAGGGAGAGCGGGACGGGAGAGAGGTCCAGAGACAGGAGTGGGAGATGGGCGGGGGTGGGGGTGGGGCTGAGGAACCTTAAGGAGTGAGGGTCGGGAAGGGAGAAAAACAGCCCCAGCCCCTTCCATCTTCAAAGCAGTGAGTTTGAAGTGGGATCCTAGGGACTTTTAAGCCCTGAATGTCTGTTTAAGGACCTAGCCCTGGAAAGGGTGGCCCCTAGACTAGGCCTGGAGAGGCTGAGAGGAGAGGCCATTCCATCCTCGCAGGAACGTGGGGGAGCAGGCTGCCGCATTGTCCATGAGGAGTGACCACGGGGGAAAGGCAGGAGGTGTGAGGAACAGGGACCCAGTGTTGGTGGTGTCCAAAGTGGGAGTGTCTGCACTGCCTCTCAGCAGTGACAAAAAAAAAAAAAAAAAAAAAAAAAAAAAGTCCTACTGTGCTCCGGAAGTTCTTTGACCTCCTCTCTAACTCCAAGTACTCTCCTCCGGAAGTGCTTTTCTTGCCTGCCTGTTATTTGTTCATTCTCCTGTTCCTGCACCTGCCTCCAGTATAGCAGGCATTCCATCCTATTCCTTAACTGGACCTGACTTCTCTAGCAGGCAACTGGCACCATCAGGGCAGGACCTTATCTATCTTGCTCAGCATTGCATTTGCCAAGGGAGCTCTGTAAAACTTTTAGCAGGAAGGCAGGAGTGAGTGAAGTAGCCAGAGGAGACTTAGGCCTAGCTGTGACCAGGACAGCAGAATGCATGGACCCAAAACAGGTCTGTGGGATTGGGTGGAAGGCTTCAGGCTCGCACAGTATGTGAGGAGTGGAGGGTGAGAGGGGGTGAGGACAGGCCTGCCCTTTCTCTGCAGCAAGGGACAGAGGGAGCAGGGAACAGGAGACCCGGGGCCTCAAGCATTAGCACCAGCAGTCACTGCCAGGGGCGCTTGGCTTTGCCCTGAGTGCTTCAGGGCCCCCCAGATCCTAGATTTCCTCTGCAAGCACAGAGAGGGAGCCCTCAGAAACTTCCCATAGACCTATCTATTCCTAAGAGCTGTGAGTTTTCAATCAACCTTTCTTTTCTAGGGTGTGGCTGTGACCAGGCCTCTAACTTCGGAGCACAGGTGTGGAGACATCCACTAGTTCTTACACTTTTGAAACAATTTATTTTATGTATATGAGTACACTGCAGCTGTACAGATGGTGGTGAGCCATCTATTGAGCTCCGGCCCGCTCGCTCAGGCATAATTCACTGTAGCGGGCGGTCCTCTGACGCACCAGAAGAGGGCATCAGATCTCATTACGGGTAGTTGTGAGCCACCATGTGGTTGCTGGGATCTGAACTCAGGACCTTCGGAAGAGCAGTCAGTGCTCTTACCGGCTGAGCCACCTCGCCAGCCCCCTGAAGCTTTCAAGGTGCCAAGCACCCAGCAATGGCTTATGGCTCTTTCAGTAACTGGAAATTCCTAAGTCAATTTGCAGAGGACAACATTGCTAAAGAGGCTGGGATTGCTAAGTGACAGCCTGACACCAGAGACTTTAGCCTGTGTCCCAGAGCCTCCTGGCCCTAGTCCCTATACCCACAAGCCCACTAAGCCTTTCCAGCCATCTGAGTTCAGAGCCCCATGGTGAGGAGTGGAGTGGGGGTGGTGTCACAGGAAAGCACGGTAGTCCCGGTCCAGCAGAGGTGGCCCCTGGAGCCCTGTTCCTGCCACTGCGTGGGCCAGCTGTCCAGCCTGACGAGTTTGCAGCCCCGCCATGCCATTACCAGGCAGCCAGAGGGGGTGTCTGTAAGCACCAACGCTGGGGTTCCCGAGGCCGCTTGCCTATTAGTTGCTGGTGGCTTCATGGTGATTTATTGGGGCTTCTTCATTTCCCCTTGGTCCGCTATAAACATATTTATACCACCAGAGTGACCGATAAATTTCCCTTATGAATCCCGTTATCTCCCCTATTAACCATCCGTCACCTTTTATGCGGCCACAATGGGCCAGGCCAGGGCACTGGGGCTGGGTGGGAGGCCTGCGGCCCACAACCCCTGAGCCCAGTGAACTCTTCACCTCCCCCACTGCTCCTCAGGCAGGGCAGCTGCTGCTGTTTCTGAGCTGCCTTTAGGATGAGGACAGGCTGGACCAGGCTTGAGGAGAGATGGAGGTGACTTTTTGAAAGGTGGCTTTCTCTAGGATCTAAGGATGGGAAGTCCCTTTCAGGGTTAACTTGAATCTCTTCTACTATGGCTTTGGCCTTTACCTCTGTTTAAGTGTACAGCATCCTCATAAGCTGTTGCTGCTTTGCCTGTTGGCCTCACCCACAGCTCTCAGCCTCATTCCCAGCTGTAAGCTGAGACACAGTGTGCTCAGAGGGACCTGATGCCAACTGTCCTTCGTTGAGCCTCCTGTGCCAGTCGCTTTGTGTACAGGATACTATGTGACCTTTCTCACAGCCCGAAGGCGAGGCATGTACAACCCCAGTTTCTAGGAGAGAGTAAGGAAACAACGCTTAGAAACATTCGGCGACGAGCCTCGGATCACCTAGAAGAGCTGTGCTTTGGGGAAGGCTTTCTGGCCCTACGTCTGGAGTTTCCAGTCTGTAGACAGCCTCCTCACAAGCCTTGGAAGGGGGCAATACTCATCTAAGGAAGTTCCAGAAAGGTTACTAAGGGATAGAAGAAGGAGGAAAAGGCGGGGTGGGAGGAGTGAGACTCAGTGGAGGGCCAGTAAAATGAAAAGGGCACTGTGGAATTAGGAGTCACCTGTTTTTCTTTCTAGTTGGGTACCTATCTGTTAAGTGAATCTTGGTTTAAAACCTGTGGCTGGGAAGAGAATCAACAGTATGGGAGCCAAGTGGTGGCAGAGTTGAGGAGGAAAAGAGTGTATAGTCTTCTGGACCTGGGGTGCTCCGTGGTTGAGAGGAAACTGAGCTCTCTGAAGGATGCCTAATTATTTCTATGACTAGTAACAGTGTCCTGAGTGTTCTGGAGATGGCTGGGGTAGAGGGAATTAGGGGGTCTTAGTATCCCAAGGAACAGATTCTCTCCTGACAAGAGGATGTGAGGAGGTCATTCTGGCTTTACCTTTAACTGGCATGATCCATTTGTACTGTCTCCCCACAATGACACTTAGCAGGCACAGAACCCATTCTGGGAGAAAGGGTCCTGGGTTCAGTTTCTACTTTGTCCCCAACCCACCGTGGTGTCTGACCCTTTCTTGGCCTCACCCCTTAGAAAACCTTTAGCTCAGACTCCAGGCCCTATGCTTCTCTTCCCCATAGGGACTGTCCCTCCTCAGACCAGAACTCCGGAAGTGGGTGGAGGACATGCAGGGACAAGCAGGCCATTGCCAACCAGTGGCTCTGGGTGGCATCTGCAGTTGTTAGCTGTGCTAAGAGGTGCTGTCCCCTCTCTACTCTCTCCTTCCCCCTCTGTGCCATCACCTGTCTGTCTGTCTGCCTTTGTGCATGGCTGGGCATTGATGTCCACCCCAACAAGGCTGTTCTTCCTTGGAGAAAGTCAGGTCTTGAGCATATGTAAGACAGCAGTGTGCACACTCCCTCCTTCTCCCTATCCACCCCTCCCCCTCTCGCTCTCCCACACTCACACACATACAGTCTCCCTCAGTCATTTTCAATGTCATAAATTTCCACGTCTCTCTCCTCCACACGGCTATTACCTGCGCCTCCGTCACCGGGCAGCGCTCTCGCTCCCAGATGGGCTAGGCCATCTCCGCTCTGCAAATGACTAAGGGAGAGAGAGGCAGGGAAGGAGGGAGAGGAAGGAACAGAGAGATTGAGAGAGAATGAAAGAATGTGGGTGAGCAGAGCCAGACTGAGTAGAAAGGGAGAGAGAGATAGCCTCAGGGAGGGACAGTTAGTTCCTTAGTCCCTTCTTCCTCCTCCAAGAACTGAGGTCACTGCGGCCTGGGAGCTTGCAGTCTGGAGGCAGTGTCGGTTACCACTCTGTCCTCTGGTACAGTGGGCCTCACACAGCTCTTCTCCTTCATGCCCGTTCCTCTCAGGTACCAGCTTGCAGGGTGGGAGGTAGGGTGGGTGCTGCTACTTTTGAGGAGAGCTAGATTGAGAGGGATAAGGTGGTCTGAGAGCAAAACTTCTCAGCAACCCAGCAAGAAGGAAAGTAAAGGTGAGGAAGGGCCCAGGGAGAGCCAGAGAGACCAGGCCGAAGAGAGTGCTCCCCACAAAAGGTCCTTCAAGGCTCCCCAGACCCCCAAGGTGCTGCTCAGAAAGCCCAGAGGAAATGCAGTCTACTGGTGTTTCAAGCGAGGACCCTGTGTGAGACACTGGGATATAGAGACCCTAGACCTAGAGCTGACCGCATCACCTCCTGAAAGACAGTGACTACTGCTCTCAATACTTCCCACTGAGTCTCCAGCCTAGACTGACCACGGGGTGAGGGTGGGGGTGGGGGTACGTAAATATGACCTGCTTTGTTCCTTCTCTCTTCTTTTGAGATGGGTGTGGAGGGCCCTGTTCTTCCTTCTGTCTCTCCTCTGGCTCTGCCTCCTAGCAGGGCTTAGACTGTGTCCAAGACCTTTGGCTCTCTGCTCTCCTCTCTCCACGGGGATACATCATCTCCAGTTCAAAAGTCACTATAATGAAGCTGACCTGACCCATTTCCGGTCCCCTTTTGGAACTCACTATGTAGCACAGGCTGGCCTCAAACTCATAGCAATGCCTTCTAAATGCAGGAATGACAATAAGCTTGAAGCACCTTACTTGGCTTCTCTCTCTCTCTCTCTCTCTCTCTCTCTCTCTCTCTCTCTCTCTTTTAAAAAAAAGAAACCTTGCTGGGTGGTGTCCCTACCTGCTAAGTCATCTTGTTGTCACCCCACACACACACACCTTTTAAAGTAACATAAAACCTAGGAAATGGCCAGGCGGTGGTGGCACACGCCTTTAATCCCAGCACTTGGGAGGCAGAGGCAGGTGGATTTCTGAGTTCGAGGCCAGCCTGCTCTACAGAGTGAGTGCCAGGACAGCCAGGGCTACACAGAGAAACCCTGTCTCAACCCCCCACCCCACCCCCCAAAAAAAGAAACCTTAAGAAAGTAAACATTTTTTTCAGCAATAACTGAACAAGTTAGCACATTTAAGTAATAAGTAATTCAAATTAAGAATTTTACATATTTCTTTAAACCTTCCAATAGGGTATAGGGAGATGGCTCAGAGGATAAAAGCTCTTGCTTTGCAAACACGAGGGTGGAGTGTGGGTTCCTATCATTCACATAAAAGCCAGGTTATGTGGCAGCCAGCCAGTTAAATACACACACACACACACACACACACACACACACACACACACACCCAACAGCTCCCTACCTTCCCAGAGCAAAACTGAAATAATTTCTGGCTCTGTTCTTCCTTCTGTCCCTCCTCTGGCTCTGTCTCCCAGCAGGGCTTAGACTGTGTCCAAGGCTTTTGGCTCCCTGCTCTCCTTTCTCTGCTGGAATGCCTCATCTCCAGTTCAAAAGTCGTTATAACGAAGCTGACCTGACTATTTCAGCCAGTGACCTGTCACTCCCTTAATCTTTGTCACAGCCATCCAAATAGTTACTTTGTAGCATTTCCTTGCTCTGTCATTATTTGTTTACTTAGCCTTTTATTTGTTTAGCATCTGTCTCTTTCAATGGATAATAGGTCTGTGATATCTGGGACCGTGTTTGTTCCTTCATTGGAGGGTACCTGCCACACCAGGAGACCCTAGGAAGTATTTGTAAGACAGGAGTGATGGCACATGTCTGTAATCCCTTTGGGGGGGGGTGGCAGCAGAGTGTGTGTGGAATTTGAGGCCAGACTGGACTGCTTAGCAAGGCCCTGTCTCAAAACAAACAAAAAACTAGTATCACTGAGTGAGTTGTTGTATTAGTCTGTCCTTGGTTTAAATGGAGCCTGATAGATATTGAGCTAGGGTGATGGTCTCAAGCTGGACGTCCCTGTGAGGAAATCTCAGCATGATGGAGCCTACTCCTACAGGGAAAAGCATATAGCTCTGATGCTGAGAATCTAGCTTGTGATGGGTGCCTATGATCACAGGAAAGTTTGTCCTTGCCCAGACTTCCCTCATCTTTGGGTGAACTATACACATCCTCCCAAACAATTTCACAGAGTCACGTGGATACAAAGTGGTCTCAGGTAAGCCACAGCCAAGGGCAAAATCCGTTATACACGGACATAAACACCAAAGCCCCATCCAGTTACTCTTGTTTCCACCCAGGAAAAACATACCCCACAGGTGTGTTTGTGATCAGATACACACACACACACACACACACACACACACACACACTCTTCCAGATATATACTTTGATACATTCATCAAAACCAATATAAACACTTAAATATCAGTGGAGGAGACACCTGTTCCTTTTCTTACTAGTTCATTCCATAGAGTAATAGCCTGGGTTCCGAGTTCTCCCAGGAGTGGTATTCACTCCCCCACTCAGTGCTCTACACACACACACACACACACACACACACACACACACACACACACGCACCTCTCCATCACCCCAACTCTTATACTTTTGTGAGACTCTCAAGCTTCCACAGAGTTATTCTGGCCAGAGGGGTGTCTCAGCTGGAACTGAGATCAGAGCTTAGTCTGTGGACAAGGTCAAGGTTCACTAGGTAGATGGGAATGAGGATCTTGCAGGTCAAAAGTCACTCAAGGGCTGATTTTTTTTTTTTTTTTTTTTTGATGTTCTGTCTCTCTGTTCACAAATCCACCCATCCCTATTCGTATCATCTCAAGCAGCTGCAGGTAGGACCAAGACTCATGGTCCGCATCATGAGCCTCTGCAGCTGGTGGAAGGTGGGGGGGGCAGGTGGGGGCCGAGTCTGGGCAGATAGCTGTGAGGTACGTTTCCATCTCTGCGGGTCGGGCAGGCGAAGCCATTTCCAATCTGCTCTCTATCATTTTCAATATCATTAATCCCAGACACTCTATTTTCCATGCCTGCGCAGCCAGGCCCCCGAGTGTGCGCCGTGTAAAGTGACACATATTCATCACCGGCTCGTGGCGCCAGCGCCCGACGCTGATACAATATTAGTGTTGCCCCCCCGCATGGGGCCCGCTCCGCCCGGCTCCCCGATGGCACGAATCCATCACCTGGAGCCCGTGTCACTTTCCCCAGCAGCCACATTTGTTTGGGCACTTAGGAGGTAATTGTGGCACATTAGCCAGGGTGGGGAAGGGTAGGGCACTGGGACTCTGCAAAAAAACGGAGGGGAAACATCTTCACACATGACCTCAAGCCATCCTGGCCTGGCCAGCACCTGGCCTTGGCTAGGCTCCTAGAAACCTGGGTTCTTGCTCTGCTCTGCCTGGAAAGCATAGAAGTGGACCCAGTGTTGGGGAGGTAATGTCTGGGCCTATCAGGAAGTCTTAGAGGCCAAGGCTTAGAGGTGATTGATGGCTTCAAAGTCTTTTATAGCCAACTTGATCCTGTCCCAGCAATGAAACAGATATGGCAACCTCAACGCCTCTGGCTCTGTGTGGAGCAGGTGAGTGAACCCAGCTCTGAGGGAAACTCTGGCTCTGGCCTCAGAGCCTGGTTCCAAGAGTGGTGGCACACACCTTTAATCCCAGCACTTGGGAGGCAGATTTCTGAGTTCAAGGCCAGCCTGGTCTACAGAGTGAGTTCCAGGACAGCCAGGGCTACACAGAGAAACCCTGTCTTTTTTCCCCCTGAAAGAAACAAACAAACAAACAAGACAAACAAACAAACAAACAAACAAAAAAAAGGATTACTCTAAGAGGGATTACAAAGTTCAATCCTCAGGAACCCTAACTGAGTTCATGTGCAGTGGCTATCACCTAGCCTAATTACTAGAAGTGGGTCAGATCAGGGTTCTTCTGGGAAGACTGCCTGGAGGTGGTGGGGTACACATAAGGCAGCTTCTGGGTACCGGGAGTCTGAGCACAGGAGAGAAGGGAAGAGCAGTAACCAGGGTCATTGATCTGAGCAGAGACCGGATCAGGAAAGGGCATGGGTTCTGTTTCCCTAGTCCGCAGGGATAACACCCATTAACCTCGTCAGTAGACAAATTGCCCATCTTGTCAAATTCCCATTTAAAATGCAAACTCGATTTGACAGTGTAAACTGAGTGGAGGTGGGATCGGATAATCCAGTGGAGGTTCATTATCAGGGCCCAATGAGAGGGGACTTCTGGATGGCCTAACGAACCTGCCGTGATGAACCTCCCAGCCTGTTAATATCCCATCACCCACTCGATACTCTGACTAGCCTGCCCCACTGCCCACCTCTGCCTGCCAAAAGTCTGGGGATTCCCAGCTATCTACCACTACCTCTGAGATGGTCCATCTAAAGGCTTTGCAGTTAGAGCGGAGAATCCTCCCTTCTTCCTGTTTCCTTCCTTCCTTCCTTCCTTCCTTTCTTTTTCTTTTTCTTTTTTTAGCAAACCAACCCTTCCCATGTCTCACTGGGATCCTGTACATGTATTGTGCTACTGCACTTGCACTATAGTTGTCCTGTGAGCTAGAATTATTAACTCATTTCCAACCGAGGCTCAGGAGGCCATCTTGCTGGAAGCAGAAGGCAGAGTGTCATCTCTGGGAAATCCATCAGATTCCACCAGTCAGGCTTGCCACTGCTGTTCTACACTCTGCTTCGGTTGTGAATGGATGTCCTTTCCTCGGCCTTCTTGGTTTCAGTGCTGTTACTTGCTATGTGAGGATAGGGAAAGTGACATCTTTTTAAGCCTCATTTGTCCCATCTGTTTTTTTTAACACCAGCTGAGACTTTTAGTAAAGTTTATGGCTTAGTGGACCACTTCGGTAGTCTTTGCAGATGGTTTAACCTAGGGCGGGCTTGGGGAGGGAAAGCATGATGGGAAGAGAATGAAGGCTGCTTTCTGAGGAAGTAGTTACTGAACAGGCCCCTCCTGACTTCCAGAACCAAGGGACCTCGGGGCTCATATGTCTTCCTGCCTTCTAAGTTCCATGCCCAGGCTACTACAATAAGAAGCTCATGGTCACTCTCCAGGCCCGAGTGGAGCCAACAGGTCTTCCATCCCAGAGGAGCATCCTGGGGACTGCCAGAGGAAGGTGCTGCCAATTTTGCACCATTTCCTTCCCTGTACTATAATTGGGCTATTGTCAGCTATTCCTAAATCATATAATAGATGAGAAGGAGCCCCAGAAGGGCAACTATGGATAGCTAATGGTCTGTAGTTTCACCTTATCTCCCAGGGCACCGTAGCTCTGCTCCCAGACAGGTGCATATAGAGCCTCCAGCCAGGCTACATTTGTCCCTATGGCAACATGGGGAGTTGTGTTGCCTGAACAAGGTTGGAGCTGGTGGCACTCAGTGACCTTGGGCAGTGTCCTCTCTCTGGGTCTTATTGGGGGCATCACTTCTCAGTTTTAGCTCAGTCTGCCAGTCCTTCCCAGGTACCGACTCCATGGCTCTGTACTTTCCTTTTATGATTTCTTACTTCCTCCAGGGGAGGATTCAAATCTCTCAGCTGGCATTCAAGGCCCATCACAACCTGGCCTCAGTTTACCTTCCTTCTTTCTCATGAAAGTTTTCTGAACTTCCCTGTCTCATTTGCCAGTCTTGACTTACCCTCATATCTATATTCAGTAGTCCAGAAGAGTGCTTCCTTTGGCCTACTCTGTCCTTCTCACCTAGTTTTATCAGTGGTCTGGAAGGAACCCTAGACCCTTTCCTGGTGTGTGTGTGTGAGGGGGACTAAAGAGGAACAGCAGAGAGGTAAATGGAATGCTCAGAGTCCCTCCAGTTGTCAGCCCAAGCATCCTCTGAGGCTGGCCTAATTCCTGTCAGAGCCCAGCTCCCATCTTCAGGGTGGTGCTTTGGAAGCTGAGAGCCCAACGCTAATGCCTAAGAAAGTCGTGGATGGATTAGAAAGCTAGGGGGATTAGGGCCAGAGCTGGTGGCTGATGCAGGAGCTGAGCCCCCTCCTCCTGAGGAAGAGGAGGCTAATCCTGCTTAGCGACTGAGACGAAGGAGCTGCAGAGCTGGGGAACCTTCTTCATCCACTGAAGCTGCTGGCCCCAGCAGGCGAGAAAGAAGAAAGATCGCCAACCCTGCCTGTCCATCACCCTTCTCTACTCTGAAAACTTCTCAACCTGCTGTATCCACCCACACTGCCTTGTCCAGCTACATCTCCAACTATTTTAAACATTTTTTGAAATTGTGTCACACACACACACACACACACACACACACACACACACACATACAGAGTCAGGTCATGCCAAAGAGGGTATCATCAGCTCAGCTCCCCTGGAGCTGGAGTCACAGGCAGTTGTGAGCCTCTGAACAAATGAGTTTGAAATCACAGTATAAGAATAGTGTTTTTAACTACTGGGCTTTCTTTCCACCTCCACCCCCTAGCTTTTGTAAATACCAATTTCTTCATACATAGAGCATCTGCTGTGTCCCATCCATCCATCCATCCATCCATCCATCCATCCATCCATCCATGCTGCCCAGGGAGGAGTTTGTTGTAGATGTCCTCAGAGACTGTTAATTTATTCATTCCTGCAGCTCCTGAGAGTATTTGCTGCTGACCACAGTTGAGTTCCTCCTCTGGATTTGTCCTTAGCTGCTTTCCCAAGGCCACGCCCTCCCCAGGTACAACCTATAGATCATAGGGTAATGCAAGAGTAGAATTACATGCTCCCCACCCCACCCCCATCAATCTGGGGCAACTCTGAAAGGCCATCCCTACACTAGATTGGGCTGTGGGGTTGACTGAGTCCCTAGAATCACTGCATCATACTGGACCTCTTCCTCAATACTGCTGCCCCTGCCAGGATTCCCTAGAGCCTTCCCCATAAGCTTCCTACACACACACACACACACACACACACACACACACACACACACACCCTGTACTGGCTAGTTTTGTGTGTCAACTTGACACAGGCTGGAGCTATCACAGAGAAGGGAGTTTCAGTTCGGGAAGTGCCTCCATGAGACCCAGCTGTGGGGCATTTTCTCAGTGATCAAGGGGGTAGGATCCCTTGTGGGTGGTGCCATTCCTGGGCTGGAAGTCTTGGGTTCTAAAAGAGAGCAGGCTGAGCAAGCCAGGGGAAGCAAGCCAGTAAGGAACATCCCTCCATGGCCTCTGCATCAGCTCCTGCTTCCTGACCTGCTTGAGTTCCAGTCCTGACTTCCTCTGGTGATCAACAACCATGTGGAAGTAAGCTGAATAAACCCTTTCCTCCCCAACTTGCTTCTTGGTCATGATGTTTGTGCAGGAATAGAAACCCTGACTAAGACACACCCTCTCAAGAAAGTCTCACCCTTCACTTTCCTCTTCAAATCCTACGTTAGAGAGGGTGGACACAGTTTAGACTGGCCTGTGAAAGGCCTGGTTTCAGAAGTCCCTGACCTGGATGCAAGGAGGGCAGGTGTGGATCAGCAACAGCCCTTCACTGGGCACTAATCCTCCGGGCTCCTTTCAGTGTACCTCACTGAGTGCAGAGAGCCACATATACTAAAGCTAGGGCTAAGGCTCTGTCATAGAGACCCAGTCTGAGATCCTGGCCTGAAGAAGGGAACTAACTGATTGAAGATCAAAAAAGGCTATCCTTGTCTGATAGGGTTTGAGGTGGGGTGAAGAGAGTTTCCTAGAAGTCTGGACTGAATGGAAAAGGGAACTGTGATTTATGAATCAGTGCTGAGTAGGAGAAAGGATGCTACACGGGGCTGGTCTCTGGACCAGAAGAGGCAGGTTGACTCAGCCTGCCTACTGTCTGGGTTCTGTCACTGTCTGCCCACCAAAGTCTTCCCCTCCTGGGCTTGGCTTATTTCCCAAGGAGCCTCTTTGCTAATGTGATGCCTGTTTGCAGGAGGATGGGTCTTCTGAGTTGGCGGTTGGGGGGTGTGTTTGAGAAGGGAAGGAAACACCTCAGCTAGCTGGCTCCTTAGCTCCAGTGGCTTGCCCCTCTGCCAGAAGAGAGAGCATCCTGGAGCCAGGCTATCTGAGAAATTCTGGAGGTCAGGGGTAAGGAACTGGGTAGACTGACCTCTGAGAGGCAGTTTGGGATGTGGGGGTCCGTGGAGGGGAACACTCGTACTGGGCTCCTTACCTTTGATGGACAAATGCTAATGACATTACCAGCAATTGACCAGAAACAAATAAATAATTCAGTCCGGCCTGAAAATGGGAGAAAAGTACTTAAATGCTATTGACAAGCCAGTCCCTGGCCTCATTTCCCATGCAGACTCAGGCCTCTCCATCGACCATGCCCCCAGATTCCTTCCAACCCCACTGTGGGCAGCCTCGGGCTCCCTCCCACCTCCTGGCTTAGGTTAGAAGAGAGTGACCAAGGCAACCAGGTGGAGAGCTAGGCTCAGGCCAGAGGAGCCCCTGGGGGGGGGAGGGGGAGGGGGGAAGGTAGTTACCTAAATTCCTTCTCCTCTCTCGAGACCCACAGCTGTCTCTGTTTATAGGAAAGTTATCTCTGGTTCTGGCCTTGCCTAGGTACACATTCAGGAGTGGGCGGGATGGGTTGGGGGAACAGATATGTGTTCATATCTGCGTACACAGAGTGGGGCCCACAGCTGCTGTATCCTCTTTCAGGACACAAGAAGAGTAGTGACCCCCTGGGGCGGCTGTCAGTCACCATGCTGTCTGGGGAATACAAACTCATTAAATGTTTCCTTGCCTGTCACAGGGGTCCTTAGTCCCCAAGTCAGGCCCGAGGAGGAGGAAGAGGAAAAACAATGTGCAGCTGATCCTCTAAAAGCACACCCAGAATTTCTGGCTCTGGAAGACTGAGGATCTGAAGGCTGTGGGCTCCTGGAAAGATGGCATTTTTGGGCATCCCAACACATATCTACTACTCCTGAAGCTGCAACTCTGCAGAACAAGATGTCATTTCCTTCAAGCCATTGTCTTCCTGGTCCTGCTTGTCCTCTAGGCCATCTCTCTTGGCATCACCTGACCTCTTTAGGGGAACTGGAGAAGCTACCTTTCTTGTGGCCCCAACCCTACGGGAACATATTATGTCAGAGCCCTAGTGCTTCTTGTAAAGTGGACACAGTCAGAAGCCAGCAACATCTACTGGTCAGATTGGGACCCTCAGAGGCTTCCCCACCCAAAGCCTGGATCCTGGGCAAGGATTCAGTACAGGAGAATCTGGAATGGAGGCCTGTGACCTGAGCCTGGGAGGTGGACAATGTTCCTGATGTTTCTGTACAGCCTGGGCCAGGAAATGGTTCTAAAAGACATCCATTTTTCTTGTGTGCCATATATAACTCTCTCTGTGGGAGGTTTGGTAGCCCTCAGTACCCACCTATCTCTGGTACATGCTTAGCTCTCTACTAAGTGAGACCTGGTAAGACCAGTCCTGGTGGAGACCAGAACACCCACCCCGCATGCTGGTGTGTGCTAGGGCGTGTCTCCAGCCCATGCCTCCCTCCTGCCCTCCTCTCCGACACTGGAGGAATCCCACCTCCACCAGAACATGGCCCCAGTGCTTCCTTAAGCTAGCCATTTTCTTACCACTTGTGCTACCCCACAGTGCTCCAGGGGCATCTCAGTGCCCTCACCCTGGCTTCTGGACTGGGGTGAAAAACTCCTCCCTGCTGCTCACCATTCATAATGCTCTTTCTCCTCATGTTTCTTCCACCAATGTGTCCAATGTGTCCCACGGGGAGTCATTTATCCGGATCGACTGGCTCTCCTCCGTGCAAACATTCGTAGAGCATTAACAAGCCTAAAACCCAATTAGCCTTCAATTACTCAGGCCTTAGCCAGATTTTCTGTGGTAGGGACAAGGCTAAGGAATGTATCTGGCACTGCTTGGGTAAAAGCCTTCCACTCCTTTGAGCCAACCTGCTCGGTTTAACTGGCAGCCCTGTTCCAGCCAGACTACAGCCCCTGTTCCCCCTCCTGCCCAACGCAAGCATTCTGCCTCTAACCTCTCATTACTCTTTAAAAAAAATCTATTTCATAAATGTACATAACCAAATGTGGTTTGAGAAGACTCGAGAAAACAATGCGAAATAGTACAGAATGAAAAGCCGACCACCAATGTCACTTCCGGCTCCCTAAATCCTACTTTGAGCAATTTAGGGGTTCTTATTTCCTCCCCATGTTTGAATCTATTACGCACATACTCCATATAGTTTTCTAATTTTTTACATTTTATTTAGTTGCGCGCACACACATACATGCTGTGGCCCGAGTGTGTAGGTCAGAAGACAACTTTCAGGACCTGATTCTCTCTTTCCATCATGCAGGTTCCAGGAGTTGAATTTGAGTCACCAGTCTTAGTAGCAATTGCCTTTACTTGCTGAGCCATCTCTCTGCTCCCATTTTAAACATTTTATTTGAGCAGTTTCTTCCTTTTCCTCTTCTTCCTTCTCTCTCTCTCTCTCTCTCTCTCTCTCTCTCTCTCTCTCTCTGTCTCTCTCTTTTGACAAGGCTCCCTGTGTGGCTTTGGAGGCTTGGAACTCACTACATAGACCAGGCTGGTCTCAGACTCACAGAGATCCACCTGCCTGTGCCCACCAAGTACTGGGATTAAAAGAATGCACCACCATACCAAGTTTATTTTAACATTTTAACGTTAGGGCCATACTATTACTATTGCTTAATGACCCACTCTAGTCTCTGTCTGACACTGTTTTATTTGATTTATTTCTTTCATTCCTTACCTGCCTTCCTTCCCTTCCATGGCTCCCCTGTTCCTGAATTACATCACTCCCACCTTGCTTCCTCTTCAGCTATTCTTGGTCCCAACCTCCTTCTTCTCATCCGCCTCCTCCTCCATCTTCTCATTCTTCCCTCTCTATAGCCCTCCCCCTCCTCCCTGGGTACTGTAGCCTTGGGGGAGGGGCACAGCCAAAGCAGCTATTAGCTCTGCACCCCCTAATACCCTGAGTCTCACTGGCTCTTAACACCTCCCCGAGCCTGGGCCTCTAAGCCCCATCTCCCTCTAGTCTTCCTCTAATCACTAAGGCTTATTTCTGATTTTCTGAAGTGACAAGGAGCTGGGTTTGGGGGAGGAGGGCTGTCAGTGAGCGTCTTCTAGGATTGAGGGAGAAAAGGATGCAGAGAGGGAGGTCAGGCTGATGGTTGCCGCAGCAGGAACTAGCTAGGTCCGCCTCACTGAACAGGTGGCTCGATGTTTTCACCCTTCTCTTTGTGCTTACAGGGAGCCTTTAGCAGCAGTTCTCAACCTTCCTAAGGCTACAACCCTTTACTACAGTTCCTCATGTTGTGGTGACCTCCCCCCCAACCCCCCCAACCATATAATGATTTTCATTGCTACTTCATAACTACAATGTTGCTATTGTTGTGAACCATGATGTACACCTGCCTGTTTTCCAATGGTCTTAGGCAAACCTTATGAGAAGGGCAAGGGTCCCTGGGGTCCCGACCCATGGGTTGAGAACCCATATTTTTGGCGGGTTCTTTCAAAAGCTAGATTCTACTTTCTCTGCCTTCCTCTGTAGAAAGGAAAGTGACTCCCTCACTTCACTCATGTTCGCTGTCCAGATCCTGTTTTTCCACACCATGCTCTCATCCCATCCTCGCTGGCACCCTGCCAGGAAGATGGCTCAACCCCTAGGGTCCCATCTCTCCATGCTCTGGCCTTTTGAGTCTAGGAGAAGGAAAGGTACTTGATCTTCTATAGGGTTCTATGGAAATCTCACCTTCAACGGGGCTGGAGAGATGGCTCAGCAGTTAAGAGCACTGACTGCTCTTCCAGAGGACCTGAGTTCAAATCCCAGCAACCCCATTGTGGCTCACAACCATCTGTAACAAGATCTGACACCCTCTTCGGGAGTGTCTGAAGACAGCTACAGTGTATTTAGATATAATAAATAAATAAATTCTAAAAAAAAAAAAATCTCAATCTTCCTCCATTGACCCACTGACTCAACTGCATTCCTTCCCAAATGCAGAGGACTGGCAGAGATTTAAGGGCAGCAACAAATCTCTTTCAGCTTTAGAGATATCTAAGATTTAAAATACTGTGCTTAGAGTAGAGGTCTGGAGAGAGGAGGGCTGAGGAGGTGGTACACGGGAGCCCTTGTTCTAGTCCCGTTGAGTGACTTTGAATGCTCTTAGGTGTCTCTCTGAGCCTTGGTTTTCCTCCTCAGCTCTCTGGAAGTTTTAAGAGGCCCAGCAGGAGTACCTGGCTCTTGCCTGGAAGTGTTCACCCTGTGCTAATTTAATTACATGGCCTGACTGGGCCCAGGCTGGGGAAGTGGTTTAATGGCAGCTGCAGAGACAGTGAGTAATCAAGAATTAATTAAGCGTTTCTGGGGATTCTCACGTCTGAAGTAGGGATTCCTGGGAGCCTGGCTGTGGCTACATGGAAGATGGAAGAGAAGGGTTACAGCTTCCCCTTTGGTCCAATTCTGCCTCCTTAGGAGTGGGTGAAAGAGCGGACCATAGCTCCACCAGGAAGGCTCTGAGTTTAGAGCCACCCACTCAGGCAGTCTGGCCAGCAGGAAACAGAATATGTAAGACGGCAGGTTGTGTGAAGTTGGGCAGGAACCACATTAAGGGTTCAGATTGTGTAGATTTTGTGGCTGGTCTACATCTAGAGGTGGAAAGGTCAAGCAGCCGCGAGTTTCAGTCTCAGTTTAACTATATACAATACAGATAAGGTGTTCTTGGGCCAGGGTCTTCCCATCCACCTTGCCTTTGCCCCTTAGACTCTCTCAGCAGTCGCTTCTCCCAGCCATCACGATTCTGCTAACACACTTTTTACTTAGTAGCCCAGGACTACTTATTTGCGCCCTCTCCCTCCACCCCGGTTACTATCAGGTCATGGGGATTTTATTTTTCTGCTCATTTGTTTCACGTTTTTCACGTGTACCCCTGCCTCCACCAGAATCAAGTTCCACGGAGACAGAAACAGCTGGCTCACAGCGGGGTCTTCAGAGCTTGAAGTGGGACTGGGGTAGATGGTCTCTTTGCTTGTCTGGAAAATGGTTCGAAGGTGTCGTGTACTGGGATGGCGAGAGATCTGGTGCACATAATCGAAGGGACCGACAGGGCTCCTGGTCAAACTTGCCCGCACCACTATGGCCACAAGACTTGCTCACTGAGGATCACTAGCGCATCTTAGGCTCAACCTTCGGGCGCAGCGACTGCGCCCAGCCCGGAGCCCGGAGCCCCGCGCCCCGCCCGCCGCGGGCCAGGCTCCTTCCCAGGCGCCCCCGCGCCGCCGGCGCTTTGAAGTCCCAATCCGGCAAATAGAGTCAATCAATTATGAAGGGAACAATCTGGCGGCCCCTCGGGGAGCGGCGGCCGAGCGATCCCGGGGGATTAGGCCGCAAATCGCGCTGAGCCTCCCTAAGTGACAGCGAGAGAATCGCGCGCGGCGGCGGCGGCGGTGGCGGGAGCGGGAGGGAGCGCGGCCGCTAACCCGATTATGCAGATCCGCAGGGGGCGCGGATTAGGCCTCGGGGGCGGCTCGCCCTAAGCGGCTAGAGGATTTGGGAAAAGTTTACTCGGGCGGAGGGGGCGGAGACGAGCCGGCAGGCTGGGTGAGCTCAGACCCGCGGGGCTGGGGAGATGCAAGCCCCACCGCAGCCGCGTTCTTCCGGGCACACCCGGGCACACGCGCAACCCTCGGGCGGACAGTCTCCACGCGCACACAAACCCGCTGACGCGCGCTCTGGCTCAGCCGCCAGCCCAGCCACCGAAACACCCGAGAGCGCGCGCGCGCGCGCGCGCGCGCGC